>CAJPIZ010002183.1:0-14288 GCA_905368565.1 Medioppia subpectinata
CTCTCTCTCTCTCTCTCTCTCTCTCTCTCTCTCATTTAGTGCCCATTATTTTAGTATTGATGATAATATTCAGGCGGCAAAAAAATTCTACTCAAAAACAAACACATGATAATATTGAAAATCATGATGACAAAATTCACCAGGCTAATTTATCACCAGACATTATTGACTCGAACAATTTACCGACATTTATAGAACCGACCAAAACCTACAAGATATTAATTGTGCTGATAATAGCAATTTGCCTGTTTTGTTACGCTGGCCTAGAAATGACATACTTTGGCAACAGTCCCACGTATTTTCACTATTTGCCCGTGGTCAATATATCTGTACGGAAGGCATCGGATTTAATGACCCTGATGACGTGCACGTTCACTCTGGGTCGATTGTTCGCCGCGTATGTGTCGCTCAAATTAAAGCCCGAAATAATGATAACCTATCACTCGGTTATTATCATAATATCGATATGTATTTTGCAATTTGGCAAAGAGTCGATGGTTGCCATTTGGATCGCCAATGGGCTCATAGGTATGCTTTTTATAATATTTACATAGATTTATAACATAACAGTTTATAGAACTGTATAGAAATGTAATTTATTATGAGGATAGAATACTTTATAATATAATATATTTTTAAGTATTACACTAATTATTTATGATCAATCACTTTTAATAACAGTTTAAACAAGCATTTTATTTACGATAATTAACAATAGGATTTGGATTTAGCGCAATGTGGGTATCCTATTGGGTATTGTGCGAGAATTGTGTTAAATTAAACAACACTATCACCACGATCATCGCGTTCACCGCCATGATATGTCCCGCAATCTCGCCATTTATCATTGGATCTTATATTGAGAAAAACCCAGATGTTTTCCTATACCTTAATATGGGATTTCTCGGAGCGACTGTAATTTTATTTATTATGTTAATGCTTATAATCCGGATGTCCCAACGAGATCGGTGATATTTATAATAGTTGTTTATAGTTATTAATTTAATGAGTTATAATATTAAATATTTATTTAATAATAAATAATAATTTGTAAATAATTAAACAAGTTAGTTATTAATATTTCAAATTATTTCCTTTAAATACAATTTAAGTAAACATTATAAAAATTCTGTAAAATGAGATAGATTAGATATTTATTAAATAAGGTATAGTTGCACTAAATTGATAAGTTTCAATGTACATTTGAGTTTGTATAAGAAAGCATTTTGACGTTTACTTATCATGGAAAATTGATTATTTTGTACTTACTTAAATAAATAACATTATAATAACAAATAAAAAGCATTGTTACTTGTACATTTTATCAAATCAGTTAAAAGCTATGCGTGTGACTTTATTGTCAGACATTATAAGTAGCCGGATTATTTTATAACTGGTTTTTAATCTAAAATATTTAGTACTTTGAAACATGGTATTGGTAAATCAATAATAATAATAATGATTAATATTCTAAGAAATATAATGTACTTATACATTTTTTAATGTACTGTACAGTGTGTACAAAAATGGACCTAACAAAAGTAAACTCGAATATTTCGAAAAGTATTCGGTTTAAAAATTCAAATAATATATCAAATTATTTGTCAACTGCGGGAGTTTTTGTTATGATATGGACAATATGGTTGACTTCTTATATCGAAGCCAATGTCAAAAAACATAAAATATTGACATTTTCTGCATAGACATAATGTTAAATTCAAACTAGTTTTCAAGTGAAATCCTGAAATACGTGTCAACTTATTTTATGTTCACTTTAATAATCTTCAAGCAAAATTATTCTTCTGTGGCTAGTTTATGTATAATGATGACTTTGTTGTAAAATTGCAATATTTTGTGGAAATAACAACTGAAGAACCTTCTATAATTCATAAAGTACAAACATGATTTGAATTTTAATCTCAGATTAATAAAGTAAATTACTTGAATTAACTTGACACGTATTTCAGGATTTTACTCGACGACCAATTTGAGTTGAACATTTTTGTACACACTGTATTTTGTTCATATCAATAGTTATACATATTATAATTGATATGCTTTTTAATCCTATTGTTATAAAACAATAATTATTATATTTCGGTGTTTATTATACACGACTATATGAAATTGATTATGTAGTACACTATTACATTTTTTAAAGCATCTAGATTATAAAACATATAAAATACATATGTATATACGGTTAGCATATTTATTCGCCCATCATTGTCTTATAAAGTGATTTTACTGTATATGTTTTGTGTGGTATTCTATGAGAACCTACTTGAAATAATAAGTTAACAAAAATGCTACCACAATCATTTTAATGAGGTACATTAAACCTGTTTGGCAGACGGGTTTAAGGACAGTTAGTACACCGGGGTTGGAGGGGTTGGCAAGAAATTTAAGCTAGTAAATGTTACAAATTATAAACATGTAAATATTTATATAGAAACAAAAATGTAAGAATAATTGATACCAACAAGAATAATAAGAATAATTGCAATATTTAGTACATGTTTGTATAGAAATTTAAACGAATAAAATACCTGTAATAAAAAACTTTAAAAGTATCTTGCTTCTAAAAATTACTATGGTTTTTATTTTAAAACAATTGAATATTATTTTATGTGGAAACTAAACCTTCATGAAAAATTACAAATAAGCAATGATATATTATTTTGTACAAAGTAGTTTTAATTTTGATTCTTGGTTTTCCCATTAATGAATATCAAGCAATCAAATGCACTAAAATAGCGGCACGAACACATTGATCTAGCTGGCTTATTGAGCTTAGTCTTGAAATTACATAATGACAATATAATGGGTATGCATTTCACAACACAACAATGGGCTAGATTTATTTACTTACATATTTGTATATCATAGACATAAGTCTTATCTATAATTAGTCTCAAATATAAACTACAAATTATATTTTAATAGTGGTTTTACTTCTGGATTATATTGACAAGTTAAAATTGTTTTTTATTTTTACATTTGTAAAATATGGGCAAGCGAGATGAATTAAGTTATTATTATAGAAATATAAGAAGTTCAACCATTACTAGTTTGACAAATGCCGAGAAACTTTATATTAAAAAACTTGATAATAATTGTAATGAAAATATTGGCGATAATTGCGGTGAAAACGAGAGTAAAAGTGGTTTATTAAAAAATGTGCTCAAAAAATGGGATAAATATGTGTACACTATATCCATATTAATTATGTACACCTTTTATGTAAGTTTAGTTTTGTCGTGATTTACATTTTGTATGAAAACGAGTTAGGTTAATAATAATTTGGTTTTGGTATAGGGCTTGTGCAACAGTTTGTTCGCACCAACAACTGTCGATATGATGTACGCGTTTCAGGCATCGATGTCCAGCATTCAGATTGTCAACATGATGGCCAGTTTAGGCTATTTAACAGGGTCTTTAGGTTTGTCAAAACAAGCTACAAGCTGTTTTTAAATAATATATTTGAAAATCTACATGTATTAAATTTAATTTACTAAATACAAAATTATTATTAATTATATTCTCGGTTTTATTCTCGGCCATTAATTTTAAATTAGCAAACTAGAACAAATTTAAAACATCATATTTAAATTTATTACAGTTGGCTTCCTATACAAATACATTAACCGGCAACTAACCCTGATCGTAATGACCGCGATGTTGGGCGTATTTACCGCGTTGATGCCCGTGTGTCCCAACACATACCTACTGTATTTAGCAATGTTTTTAAACTCGATCGGTTGCGGCGGTTTTGATAGCAGTAACGCCGTATGGATTATCGAGATGTGGAAACATAACAGTCCGATGATTATCATGTTGTGTCAAATGATGTTTGGTTTAGGCAGTATATTAGCCCCCATATTGGCTAGGCCATTTTTGCGTGGTGATATATCTAACTCTACGGATCACCATCATCGAACAGCTCATGACGATGAGGTCAATTATGCCCTGGACAGGCGCCCAGATCTTATGATGCCCTATATGATTGCCGGCGGAATTACCTTGATAAGTAATTAAAATGTTTAATTTTAATTAAATTTAAAAATTTTAATTAGTTTTTAAATAAACTTGCTTGCTTGTTTTGGTTTATAGAGTTTTCATTTGGTTATGTTTACAATAAAAAAACAACGCATTCTTTAGGAATCCAATATATATAATTAAAATTGATCAAACTTATATAATATAATTGTTTATTATTATGTTACAGTTCCGATTATATTTACCATAATGTATATATTCAAGAAATACAAAGTGCCAGAACTATACGCTAAAGACTCGAGCGATTCCAGCGGTGATAAACAAGTAGTAAATCAATCAATGGAGTCAAAGGGGGAGGAAAACTCAGCCGGGTTTTTACAGCCGACCCGAAAGGTTAAAATAATTATCGTAGCGTTAATAGCGTTGAGTTTGAACTCGTACTCGGGTTTTGAGATGACTTACTTCAATAACGGCAGCACTTATTTTCAATACCTGCCCATTCATATATCGGCCCAAACTGCGGCCGATTTAATGACCTTGATGACCTCGGCGTATACTGTGGGCAGGTTGGTTTCATCATTCATCTCGCTCAAATTAAAGCCCGAAACTATCATAACCTATCACTCGGTGTTATTGATTATATCGATGTGTGTTTTGCATTTTGGCAAACGCTCAGAGATTGCCATTTGGGTCGGCAATGGACTTATCGGTAGTGTATTTATTGTTATTATTATTTGTGATGTTAATTATTTGTGATGTTAATTATTTGTGCATGGTAATCAAAACCAACTATTGGTAATGCCACCCCTATTAATATGCACATTTAATGTAGAATCGTATAAATCATGTAGTTATTTTTATTAGTAAACTGTAAATAAATAATTATTTAAATGTAAGTATCACTTTATGAATTTTTTACCAAGAAAAGTGGAAAAGTGATTACAATATTTAACAATATATTAAATGTATATTTAATAATATTTTTAATTTTCATAATATCTCACTTATAAACAGGTTTTTCATTCAGTGCCATGTGGTCATCCTATTGGGTGTTGGGCGAGAATTGTGTAAAGTTGGACAACAAAATCACCTCGATATTTGCTTTCATGTCAAGCATATTCAATCTGGTGTCGCCATTTGTGATAGGGCCATTAATTGAGCATCACCCCGATGTTTTTCTATACCTAGAAATGGCCTACCTTGCTAATACTGTGGCATTATTTATCATTTTAATGATTATTATTAAGAGATCTCAAAGATATCCCGAATGCTATACAATAACTGATAAAAATACTAATTTATAATATTATTACTTATAATTTAGTTGTATTTTATTAAATGGCATATAATATAGACTAATTAAAATAATTTTTGAATGTAAAAAATTTTTATAATTAAAGAAATAAAAAATTATTAAATATTCATCACTTGTTATTAAATAATGATCATAAACACAATTAACTCAAGTAAATATTTTAAAATTAATTTACAGACCCTTTGCATTTAATATAATTCACTGTATAACAATTTAAGTCATTAAAACATAAATAAAGTTACATCCATATTCTGTATAAATTATTATCCATCCCCTAATTTTATACGTCAATATTTATTGATAATTTTTTTGATAGTTTGTGCCTAGGTGGATTATAAAATAAGAACCTTTGTGCACGCGTGCACATCTGTGACATCTATCCATTAAGACTTAATGATAACTATGGTAAATGTTCCTGGAATGATAATAATCAACGATTATGATAGAAATATTTAATTTGCAAGGAGTGATTCACATATTACATTCGCACTTGTTAAATAATCTAAACAAGCTCCCGCTTATGTTCGCAATACTCTGCATCTACTCATTTTTAAAAATTAAATTACCATATTCCTAACATTTCACACCTTTAATAAATATTAATCCTTGAATTCCACAGACAAACATCCCCTCCTCGCTGTGCAAACGTAATATGTGAATCGCCCTTAATGTTAATCTTCCTTGATGCACATCTAAATCCCATACAATTAAATAGCATTGATGCATCTAAAATCTTAAATGTACTAATAATGGGTACTAAATCACTATAAAATTGGATATGGGTAAATTAGAAGTAATTATTTTGTCTTCTTATCTACTAGGATTAATTACAAGTTAAGTCGATATATGATTAAACTAAACAACCCCATGGTTGAAATTTGAGATTAATTACAGACTAAATTATAATGTCGTATGAATATTTTTGCATTTAAATTATTATACATGTATGTAAGATGCAACTAAAATGTGATAAAACTTATTACAATAATGTTATGTAAAACCAATTAAAACTTATTTATAAACCAAACCAAAAAAGTATTGTATGTGAAAAGAATGTGGTTACTTGTCAATAATGGGTTTAATTGATGTAGATAAATTGTTAATACATTAAGCCTTATTTGAGTATGTTTATAATCATTAATAATGCAATTAATAATAAAGCAATTAAATGTCAATATATTTATAAAACAAATTTATCAAATATAAAATATTGAAAATAAATGCATAACTCATTTAAAAAGATTTGAATTAATAATAAAATTAAAATTTTAATAAAATATAAATTTATAAATCTTGATAAATTAATATGACAATAACAACAATTGACAATTGAACATTTTGATAACTATTACAGTAAATTAAATAATATGATTAGAAATTGGGATAAATATGTGTATACTTTTTGTATACTTCAAAACTATTTGAACTATGTAAATATATTTTTGAACTTTTTTTAATTTACAAAAATTGCTAATTAAATCATAAAAAATAAGCAATTAATTATGAAACAATAATTTCATCTAGGGTTTGTTGATGGGAATGTGGCCGCCGGTTGGAGTTGATATGAAGTACATGTTTCACACAACTCAGGCCGGCATATCGTACGCCTCGCCATTTGGATCATCCGGGTATTTGGTCGGTTCACTAGGTATGTCATAACAAAACAATTACCTAGTGTAACTTAATTATTGTAATAATTAAATAATGTTCATATGTTAATTTTTCAGCCGGTTTCTTATATAAATACATAAACAGACAGTTGGTATTAATTATTGGTACCACTATTATGGCAATATTTGCTGCGATGGCCCCGTTTTGTACCCATTTATGGCTGCTATACGGGTGCCACGTTTTGGCCTGGGTGGGCGCCGGTGTTTGGGAAAGTAGTAATACAGTGTGGGCTATAGAGCTGTGGGCCGACAACAGCGCACCGGTGCTACAGTTGTCGTATATGTTGTACGGTTTGGGCGGTATATTAGGCCCATTAATAGTCAGACCCTATTTAACCGGTGATATCTCCCACACGTCGACCACAACTATGGGATCAGTGTTTCAAACGACTACTGATATCAGTGTTGAGGATATAAACTACTCGATTGATAGGCGAGCAAAACTCAGGACCCCTTTTATGATCGGCGGTGCAATTGGTATTTTAGGTAATGATTAATTTGTTTTTGCCATGCTTATTTATTTATAGCTAGTTTAAAATATAATTTTTAAATTAACATACTACTGTATTAATCATTTAAATATAATAACACTAAAATTAGTATAGTAGCTTAACCTATTTAATCTATTAAGTTACATGTATGCAAAAAATAATATTTGCTTTTATCATGAAAAGTTGTATTTTGTTTTTAGGCCCAATTTTATTGCTAATAATGTTTGTCGTAAAGAGATATAAAGTGCCAGAAATTGTGACACAAGAAGCAGATCCGGATGTCGTCGACAATACAGTGGATAACATTGAAAAGAAAGTGTCGGACAATTGTCTCGCAGATAATCCGCGGATAATAAGCAATAATAAATTGTCAAAAATAAAGATATTGATCATAATATTACTGGCAATGAGTCTAAGTTTTTACACCGCGTGCGAAGTGTGCTATTCAATAAACGCGGTCAATTATTTTCAATACATACCTATCCATATGTCGGCACAGAGAGCCACCGATTTAACTATGGCCACCACAGGGGCCTCGACTGTGGCCCGACTCGTATCTACCTATATCTCAAGCAAATTGGGCCCCGAAATCATGCTAACTTACCACTTGGGTATTTTGTTCGTGTCGTTTGGATTTTTATATTTTGGTCAGAAGTCGGTGATATTTATGTGGATCGGGAGTGTGTGTATTGGTGGGTGCATTAATTTTATTAATTGTTCATTATTGATTTCTAATAATAATTAGTAATTAATACTAATTAATTAATACTTATTACTAATACTAACAATTATTTTTAGTTTTTTAATAGAAAGTTTAACTTAATAATTTAATTCAATTTTATAATTTTATTTTTAAACTTACATTTCAATTTACAAATAATAAATTTTTCATTTTTCTTGTGACTAGGTTTAGCATTTGACATGGTGGTTTAATTTATTGTTTATTTAGTATTTTATAGATATTTTATTTTAATTTAAACATGATAATTTTTATATCACAATAACTTATATTTATGTTTTTAATTATTTATTAGGACTAGGAATGAGCGCCATTTGGTCGACGTATTTTGTGTTTGGTGAAAAGTATATCAAACTGACCAATAAAATCACCTCGGTGCTCTGCTTTTCGGCCGCATTGTTTGGTTTTGTCTCTCCCTTTATTATAGGGAATAGTATTGAAAAACATCCCGAAGTTTTCCTGTACCTCGAGATGTCATACTTGGGTATCACTATATTTTTGTTTGTTGTCCTATATTTCACAGCCAGAAAATCACTACAAATAAAACATAAACAATGAATTTGTTAAATGACCTAGACTCAAATTATAACATGCTCAAAATATTTCGGTTTATTTGATTTAAATAGTCTCTTTTAATAAAACCCGTTGTAATTAACAAGTTAATTTATTTTTTGTGTTTATTGATTAACGTAAAATTAATTTATGATAAACTAAAATTAAATTGTCATGCATTTCCAAATAAAAACTAATTATTTTGTTTATTTATCTATAATTATGAATTGAGCATTCAATAATTTAAAGTTTTATTATAGTAAATTATAATAAAAACTGAAATTGTTATATTTTTTAATAATAATTATGCTAGATAATATCTAGATTCTTTAGAACGAAGTTGCATTAATGTACCAAAAATTACAGTAAACCAACATAAAAATCTTGGTGATAATGGGCTTAATTGATGTTAAAAAGATTGGTATTATCCTTGGCTTTATTCAAGAGTGTTTATATTGATTAATGTTGATCAATTAAATGTCAATATACTTAAAAAACAAATCCATCTCAATATAAACTAATGAAACTACTGTTTAGTATATTATAGAATAATACTAAAGTTCTAAAAAGTTAATATAAACTTTATAAATTAAGTTTTAAATTATTACAAAGTTTTCAAATAAAATGACCACAATTATTGTTGATAACCACGTGGAAAAAACTGACAATAATAACAATAGACTAAATAATATTTGTAAAAATTGGGATAAATATGTGTACACTTTCTGTATTCTTCAAATCTATTTCAACTTTGTAAATAATATAAATGGCTAGTGTAATTTAATCAAATTTTAATTCTAACAATTTACTTTTGATTCACCAAGGGCTTAGAGATGGCACTGGCCTCACCGGTGGCGGTCGATTTAAAATACATATTCCACACCAATCAGGCCGGCATATCATACGCCTCCCCATTTGGATCAGTCGGCTATTTGGTTGGTTCCTTATGTAAGTCATGGTAGTATAAATTATACGGTATAAAAATAAATAACTCTTTTAAATTATTAAATTATATTTAACATGTACAATTCATAGCCGGATTCCTATATACATACATAAACAGACAGTTGGTATTAATTATTGGAACAGCTTGTATGGCAATATTTTTTGCAACCGCTCCCTTTTGCACCCATATATGGATGTTATATGGGAGTCACTTTTTGGCCTGGATGGGTGCGGCTATTTTTGAAAGTAGCCAGGCCGTATGGGTTATAGAGATGTGGGGCGATAATAACCCACCTGTGCTACAGTTGTCGTATATGTTGTACGGTTTGGGCGGTATATTAGGCCCACTACTTGTCAGACCCTATTTAACCGGTGATATCTCCCACACGTCGACCACAACTATGGGATCAGTGTTTCAAACGACTACTGATAGCAGTGTTGATGATATAAACTACTCGATTGATAGGCGAGCAAAACTCAGGACCCCTTTCATGATCGCCGCTGCGATCGGTATTTTAGGTAATTATTATTATTTAATTATTAGTGTCATTATTTTATTTTTAACCTTAATCTATTTTTGAAAAATATGGTTTGTAGAATTGTTAGGTTACCTTCCCCCCACCCAGTGGGATTAAACATGAATTATTTTATGATATAGATTTAATATTAGGGATATTGAATCCCTATAAGTTATCATTATACTTCTCTAGGCACTTCAAATAGAAAACTATATTTTATTAAAATTTGGCTAGTAGTTTATAAATTTAATAACAATATTTTTGTATAATATTCTGTGCATTTTATTTTATTTTTAGGACCAATTGTATTGCTAATAATGTTTGTTATAAAGAGATATAAAGTACCAGAAGTTGTGACACAAGAAGCAGATCCGGATGTCGTTGACAATACAGAGCGTATCGATAAGAAAGATATGGATAATAGTCTTACAAATAATGGGCAAATAATAAGCAACAAATTGCCAAAAATAAAGATCTTGTTAATTATTTTGCTGGCAATAAGTCTATGTTTTTACATCGGGTTGGAAGGGTGCTACGCGAGTAACGTGGTGAATTATTTTCAATACATACCGATCCATATGTCCTCACAGGCGGCCACAGATTTTATGATGGCTACCACTGCGGCCTCGACTGTGGCCCGACTCATATCTACCTATATATCAAGCAAATTACGGCCGGAAATTATGCTAACTTATCATTTGGTTATCATTTCCGTTGCTTTTGGTCTATTATATTTTGGCCAGAAATCGGTGACATTTATGTGGATCGGCAGTGTGTGTATTGGTGGGTGAATTATGTATTATTTAAAGTTACCTAGTTGTTTAATTTAATATTTAATGCGAATTTATTATTATTGTGAATTTTATATTAGCAATTTTACTCAAATTTAATAACGATTACATAGTAATCACTATTTATTTTTAATTAGGCATAGGATTCAGCGCCATGTGGTCGACGTTTTTTGTATTTGGTGAAAAATATATCAAGCTGACCAATAAAATCACCTCGGTGCTTTGCTTTTCAACAGCTGTACTCACTTTTGTCTCTCCCTTTATAATCGGGAATCTTATCGAAAGACATGCCGAGGTTTTCCTATACCTCGAGATGTTATACTTGGGATGCGCTATATTTTTCTTTGTTATCTTGTATTTTACGGCCAGAAAATCATTACAAATAAAATATAAACAATAAACTTGTTAAATTACTAATATATTTTAATTTGTTGTATGTAACAACCCCGTTTATCCCCGATCACAATTTAAAAATACAATATTTTAGTATACATTACAAATTAATTAAATAATTTTTGTATTTTTAATTTAATATAAATAAACATTTTATAAAATTAACACCTAAATATTGTAATAGTGTAAATGATTTCAACTTAATTTACAGTGTGTTGTAATGTTGCAGTATACAGAATTGGGTATCAACAAACACTTTTGAATTGTCCCTAGTGGAGTTATCCCTATTGTATTTACTGTAGAATAGTGATTGAAAAACTTGAATATTTTGATAATGATATTGTTTTGCTCACAATATTGTCAGATATTGCATAAATATTGCAATATTTCCATATAATTAATTATAATTATTATCAATTGTGTCTGTAATATAAATTTATTTAGTATACAATTGTTATATTGTGAGATTTTATTCCATGAACACAGGATCTTGTTCATTTTAAAAACATGTTGTTATCAAAGATATTGTGTAGAAAACATTTCGCAAATACGAGTAATAAATAGTTAAAAATTTATGTAAAACACATTTCAATGATTGCAATATATTTACTACAATGATTTATAAATTAATTGCATATTAACCAAAAATATTATTAAAACTACATAATGAAATAAATATGTGTACATTATTAATTTGCAATTGCGCAAATAATTAGTCTTAATATTTAAATTTCTAATATAAACATGCTCGTGTGTAGAATGTACGGTGCATACTTTGATAATAGACATATTAAATGTACCACAATTGTTAATGCCACCACTTCTAATCTGAAGTATGTTTAAAATGATTAAATAAATATCATTATATTATAACTTATATCAAAAACAATATTACAGTTATTTTTAAACAATTCAGTAATATAAAAATAGTAATATGTGATATTATTAAAATATTATTATATGATCAATGTAAAAAAAATTTGTGAAAAACATTTTACATTTTTAGTTTTACAAAATTAAATGTGTCTTATATTAATGTTAGTATAAATTGTCACAAATAACTGAAATTATGAGCAAACCTATTAATGACAACAATCACCATGTATTGAAAGCCATGGTTAAAAACTGGGATAAATATGTGTACACATTTTGCGTACTTCAAACCTATTTAAACTGTGTAAATATAATTTATAAATAATGTCAAATTAATTAGCTAAAATTACAATAAAATTAATAAATTGTTACCTAGGGTTTACTGATGGCAATGTGGCCGCCGACTAGTGTCGATATGAAGTACATGTTTCACACCACTCAGGCCAGCATATCGTACGCCACGCCATTTGGTTCAGCTGGGTATTTGTTGGGCTCATTATGTAAGTTATAAAAAATTAATTCAATAAATATACTTATAACTCACTTTTGTAATCATGGTAAATATTATATCATCATGTTGAATTTAAAGCCGGATTCCTATTTAAATACATAAACAGACAGTTGGCATTTATTATAGCGACTACTATAATGTCAATATTTATTGCAATCATACCGTTTTGCCCCCATATATGGATGCTATACGGGTGCTATTTTTTGGCCTTGATAGGTTGCGGTGTGTTTGAAAGTAGCCAAGCCGTGTGGCTTATAGAGATGTGGGCCGACAAAAGCCCACCTGTGCTACAATTGTCTCAAATGCTGTACAGTCTGGGCTCTGTATTCGGCCCACTACTGGTCAGACCCTATTTAACCGGTGATATCTCCCACACGTCGACCACAACTATGGGATCAGTGTTTCAAACGACTACTGATATCAGTGTTGAGGATATAAACTACTCGATTGATAGGCGAGCGAAACTCCAGACCCCGTTCCTGATCGCCGGTGCTATCGCTATATTAGGTAATTACAATAATTTATAAGCCAGGCTTATTTAAATTATATTTTTAGTCATCATTGTGGTATTATTACACTATGCATATCTTAGGCGTGTTAAACTGTCAAATTAAACTGTTATTGTATTTAGAGAAATTGGTCTAGTATAAATTAAATGATAAATATAGCAAAAATATTAATATTTTGTTATTTAGGACCTATTATATTGTTAATAATGTTTGTCGTGAAGAGATATAAAGTGCCCGAAATTGGGACACAAGAGACAGATCCGGATGTCGTCGACAATACAGTGGACACAATCGCAGCAAAAGTCACGCAAAACGGGTCAATGGATAACAAACTTGTCACAAGTGGATCGTCCAAAATTAGGATCATGTTAATTATTTTACTAACATTGAGTTTTAGTTTTTTCGCCGCGTGTCAAGTGTGCTATTCAATAAACGCGGTCAATTATTTTCAATACATACCGATCCATATGTCGGCCCAAAGGGCCACAGACTTTATGATGGCTACCACTGCGGCCTCGATTGTCGGCCGATTGGTGTCGGCCTTTATATCCAGTAAATTGCAACCGGAAATTATGCTAACTTATCATTTGGCTATTATATGCGTTGCTTTTGGTTTTTTGTATTTTGGTCAACAATCGGTCACATTTATGTGGATCGGCAGTGTTTGTATTGGTTCGTATATTATACTTGTTTTTATCATGCTTGATTAATTTATTTTGTTTAAAAATCAATTTAACATTCATTATTTATTAATCATCTTATAGTTATTTAATAATAATAATTTTTTATACTATTAAATATTTATAATAAGTGTTTTTTTGTGTGATCAGGTCTAGGATTCAGCGCCATGTGGTCGACGTATTTTGTATTTGGTGAAAAATATATCAAACTGACCAATAAAATCAGCTCGATTCTTTGCTTTTCTGTGGCATTGTTTGGTTTTGTCTCTCCCTTTATAATCGGCAATCTTATCGAAAAGCAC
>CAJPIZ010002184.1:0-14287 GCA_905368565.1 Medioppia subpectinata
CTGTAATGAGTACAGAGACCAATTAAACAACTTAATTATTGTAAGACCTAGATTAATTAATGCGCGCCACCTTTGAATGATTGTTATCATGACAATATTCATTAGGACAGTTTTTATACGTGACAATTATGGAGGCACCACCGAGATCCTGATACACAGAATATCATCCGGTGTTCTGGCAAACAGGATCTATAAGATTAGTACCTTTTAGAAATTTATTGTACCGCTTTTACAATTTATAACCCAAAAGTAGGAGTAAAGGTCAATTTTCTAGGAAGTATTAATCAAATCAGACTAGAATATCAGTCTAATATAGTTTAACCATAGTTGAGAGAGAATAGTTGAGCGAATATAAACAACCAATACATCACCACAATCATGAATATTAGATTTCCCGAAACCTTTGAGGGGAAACCCAGTGAAAATGCTGAAGAATGGATGAACAGATTTGAAGCCTTGGCTTCTATAAATAGATGGAGAGCTGATACGACTAAAATAATAAATTTCAAAGGATCTCTTGGTCCTACCCCGTTATCATGGGCCCTATTACAGAACTATAATCCAGCAGTTACTTGGGACGAAGTAAAAACTCATTTTCTTGCAAGCTTTGATAGATTGTCCACTGATAAAGGCGAGATTTTAAAACAACTAAACAACTGTAGGTATTCGAGTGAAATAAGTCTTCTAGAATACACGCTTAAAATCCGAAGCTTGTGTGCAAAATTTGACAATAACATGTCCACAGAGTCAGTAATAGCGTTCATTAAACAAGGATTACCACAGAATTATAAGCTATTTCTTAAGATGATGCAGTATAATTCAGTAGAGGAATTCTGTAATAACCTAAAATCAATTAGCCCTAATATTCAATCAGGAACATAATAGCGTTCATTAAACAAGGATTACCACAGAATTATAAGCTATTTCTTAAGATGATGCAGTATAATTCAGTAGAGGAATTCTGTAATAACCTAAAATCAATTAGCCCTAATATTCAATCAGGAACGAATGCCCTGTTCCCACAATTAGCCCAAAACTCTGAGGCTTTTGTACCCATAAATTCTATCGCAACCAATCAACACTTTAATCAGAATAGAAAATTACCACGAAACAAAGACATGGCCTATCGTCGTTGTTATAGCTGTCGTCAGAGGAGGCATGAGGTCAGAGACTGCCCCAATATGATTGATATGTCGCCGTTAGCCATCACTGATCAATAACTATAATTTTTATCAAGGTTGGATTTAATTAATTTGTTTTATGAAACATTATTCAAGTATAAATGCCCATATAAGCAGGGATTGTATCTATATGTCAGATTTAAGCTAAAGTACCGTACGACGTAATGTATGTCATTATGAGCTTTCTATATGTTAGATTTAAGCAACAGTACTGGTTGACGTAATGTATGTCATTATGAGCTTTCTATATGTTAGATTTAAGCAACAGTACTGGTTGACGTAATATATGTCATTACGAGCTAAATTAAAATGTATGTCATTTTACATTTATACTAGAGTAAAGATTATTGTTTTGTTTATCCAAATATCAAACTAGTTTTCATTTCTAAATTAAATTTTATATGGGGATTAATTGAGAGCAACTAACAGAGAACATATTGGGTTAAAATAGTAAGAATTTTGAGAATAAGTTAAGACATCAACATGATTTAAAAATGAGATCAAATGTTAAATGACTTAGTGGGGGGTATTTGCTTAATACCAAACTACCGATGATGAGACGATGTCTACAATTTACAAGAATATTAAATCAAATATACAAACTTGATAAATCGATGTGCCGAATTAAATCACCGAAACAATGAAATCGTGATTATGAAAATAAGTGCATCAAATACGTCACCACTAATGAATACAACCATTAACATTTTTTAAAATTGTGCGCGACCAATTCATAAACTAATTTATATGATAACAATTGAATTACATGATGACATCAAGAAGTAACTGACATACTCTGAGTGAAAATCCGAGCATTAATACATCATACACATAGTTAATGGATGGCGACAACACGACTGATCTATGTGCTTATCGTTTGGAAAGCTTTCTAATTGCAGTGCTTTTAGGAATGAATAAGAAGATGCCAATTAACTTATAGAACAACAACACTTTTAGATAAAAATTAATATTATATACTGATTACAGAGGTCTCCACAACCCAGACATTGAATCATTCAGTATTCATTTCACAAAATTAATAATCAATAACACGGAATGAAATGCGCATAAACAATACATTGTCATCCGCACTACTCTGAGTTCAGTGATAGACTAAATTGTGTGAATCATATTACAAGAGCAGTGCTTTCAGACTTATTTAATATTTCATACAAGTGTATTAATGAAAGACACTATTTGTGCCATTAATAATTATCATTTTCTCAGTGCTTCTTCCAAAACAAATTGAAAATAATAATTTGAGCTAGTTAAATGCTATCATTTTATAATAAAAGTTATCATATAATCAGTGACATAATAAATAAACAGTGTTTAATATCATAAGAACTTAATACTACAAGTTTAATATTTTATTATTCACAATACAACACAGCATTTAACATCAATACACTACAGTGAAAGACGTGACTCATAACTCCACAGAAACGACCATTGTTTAACAACTGATTGTTCACAGACTCTCATTTTATCATCCGGTCTATATTCTACAACGCGTGCGCTAAACAACAACTCTACTATAAACAAAATAAGACATTCTCCAACAAAATCATGAATAAAAGGCCATCAGGAAAACCTAAATCATTTTCAAAAATAATGATGAATGCAAAAAATACAAGCATTTCACATCAAATTGAAACCTCAACTACAGACGCCAAACCACAAACATCAAAAGGAGGCAGGCCAAGGTTAAATATGACACCTGAAGAAAGAGAGGCACATAGAAAAGCGTCCAACCGAGAAAAATCTAGAAGATATAAAGAGAAACAAAAACATCTTAAACATAAACAGCGCCAAGAAAACGAGCTAAAAGAAAAACGTGAAAAGGGAGTAACTTCTGAGACATATTTGACAACAATAAAGGAAAAAAACAAAACAACCGGAACTAACTATACAACCGGATCAAATGGAACGACAGCCGTTAAACGTCTAATGTACTTCACAGTTGACACATCAAAAATCAACAAACATTATTTTGGCTTTTTAATGAACTATATTAACGACGCTTGTATTAAAATCCAAATTGCTGATGAAGCCAACAAAACAATTACGACCCTAAGTGAAGGCGAACTAAAAGACATCATTGATAAACACATAATGCTGTAGTGATGATCAATGAAGACAAATCCATCCGCATAAAGGAAGGAATACGACTACCATCATAGTATCAGGTCATGATTTCATCGCATATAACTTTAATTATAATTATTATATAACCACTTGATGAGCTGAAGGTTTTTTACTAGCATTTAGTAAAACAAATGTTGGTTTTCCTCGTTGCTTATCACATAAAATGTTAAAATTTTAGAAAATAACCAAAAATATATAACTTTTAACCTTTATCTTATATTTATATTTAATCTTATACTCATTGTAAAGCTTGGATTTCTGGCATGATGCCGTGTTAAAGCATCGATCCGCTCGGGGACGAGCGAATATTTTAGTGGGGGGTAATGTCAGGATAATTAATTCAGTGTAACTAAACACCAATTACTGTAAACCTTAATTACAGTTAAGACCCTTAATTAATACTTAATTGACACGTGACTCTACTCTATATATTTTTCGCGCCAATACTTTATTCATATATATTTGTACTATTCATATACTCTATTATAATCGCATTTATATTGTAAACATGTATGTTTATGCCCATACATTAACTTACGATATCGGTAATCTGGCCAGAATCGGTACTCCCGAGGGTTGGACAGACACCAATCATACATCATTATAATCACATCATTATACCGCATATACAATATAAATATCACTGTCCTGCTATGAGCCGTTCACGAGTAAACGCATATTACATTTACCGAGGTTCGGTAAAGAGCCCGCGGTGGCCAAACGCCACATACGATTTGGTCAAGTAGTATATCAGTCTAAAGAGCATTCAAACCACTAAAGAATATCCAAATATAAAGAAACTACATAATACCGTTTTCCGGCAATAAGCGCCCGAGTATAATCACATGTATTCCTATGGGAGTCCAGTAACTTATGGCCACAGCGGCTAAACTATACATACGATCCGGACGTGTCATACATTGATGGAAAGGTCATCTCAATTAGAATACATCTGGACAATAATATCGAACCGACATCAGTACATATTTCTACAATGGAGCATCAATCTATATTTACATACATTCCTATGGAAGTTCGGGAAGTTTCGGCCATTACGGCCAAACGCCACATACAATTTGGACAACTGACACATCAATCGAAAGCTCTTATTAGACATCAAATGATATTAAAGAATTAAGAAACTACATAATGTACTTTTCTTGTAATTAACGATTATTCATAATTACATCTTTACAAAAGTTTGAGAACAATTGGCCCTGAAGAACAAACGCCTGATTTGATCCTCGCGGATCAAATCCCATTCATAAGACCACTTCATACAGTAGATAATATCATAAAATCAGAGTGCTACATAAACGGTGTTTCCTACAAATAATCATTATATTTATTATATTTAATTGTAATGCATACATAGTACATTATCTCTATGTTATACAAGCTATTTCTTAATATAGCTATACTTTAACTTTACATTTATGTAATTCAATGTATAAGTGCTGCTAAGCACAGTGTGTTAGTATTTGGCATAAGCGAAAGAGAGAGTCAACACATAAACCCAATCTATACTTCATGTCTCTAGTCTCCACCATAGAGACCGATGTGTCATTCATAGAACCCAATTTAATAGAGAGAAGCTTGCAGTACATTCAATACCCATATCCTCAATCTGTGCTCTAGTACATCATATAGAGACCGACATCACATAACAGAGGAAGAGAATCGACCGCTCAGTTTAGCACTATTAATGATATGAGTGCAATTCACATGCCCATATATGGACATGAATGAACCACAAGTTCTCTAACAAATTCTCTAACATTTACAACCAATCAGTGATGCTAAATATCTCGATGCATCAGCTCACCATAGCAATACAAGGAGCAGTCCATTAAAAATACCTATTGACTATGCTCAGATCTCAAAATACCTTTGGCTGTACAAAATCTCTGACTTCTCTCGAATTGCTGCATAAAGCAAGAGAGAGAAATCACTTCTACTTGGAGTCAACTACACTCCAGTCGCTAATATTTTTCCTCTCCTCTCTTCTCTAGACTTCTCTCTAAAATACTTTATCATTTCATTTCTCTATTCAGTAATTCTTTATTACTATTCACTTCTCTATGAAGTAATTCTTTATTACTAGTTAGTTCTCTATGAAGTAATTCTTTATTACCGATCCCAACTCTATGAAGTAATTCTTTATTACCGATCCCAACTCTATGAAGTAATTCTTTATTACCGATCCCAACTCTATGAAGTAATTCTTTATTACCGATCCCAAACTCTATGAAGTAATTCTTTATTACCGATCCCAAACTCTATGAAGTAATTCTTTATTACCGATCCCAAACTCTATGAAGTAATTCTTTATTACTATTCCCAATCTTTATGAAGTAATTCTTTATTACTATTCCCAATCTCTATGAAGTAATTCTTTATTACTGTTCCCAAACTCTATGAAGTAATTCTTTATTACTGATCCCTAAGTCTATGAGACTTTGTGTTAGTTTATCAATGAGATTTGTTGATATTCTCTTCTGAGAATTGAGACTTGAGTTCTCTCTAAAGACTCTCATCAGTTTTTAGATAAGTAGTTATAAATCCTAATTGGGGAGAGAGTATATCTCTTTTGTCGATGCTTTACACGTCATTGAAATCCAAGCTATGTTCAACTTATATATTCTGGTAATGTAATCAACCAATGTAAGTGTTGGATTTATTTATTGATTGTCATAATAAAACCATTTGAATTTAAGTCTGCCTAGTTATTATTTTATGAAGTAATATTAATTAGGCTAGCCTGTGTAACTAATAAATTAAGTTAAGGTTAACCATATACATGGCAACTCCTAAGAGAGGAGAGGAAGCTCTTGTAAAGGTAAGATCTATATTATCGATTACAATCGGAGCTGAACAACAGGGCTGTTGCCAAGACTACCAGTCGTCGGACGACTCACTTCATGTTAACCCAAACCTATTCGCCATCTCTTGTCCGCTTTTATAACTAAACCAAATCCAAGCAATCTTTCTCAACTAAGGTTAGACTATTTATCAAACGAACTCGTCACAATAAAACTGTTCATGAGCAATAGATTACGTCCTGTAATGAGTACAGAGACCAATTAAACAACTTAATTATTGTAAGACCTAGATTAATTAATGCGCGCCACCTTTGAATGATTGTTATCATGACAATATTCATTAGGACAGTTTTTATACGTGACAATAATAAATGCGTTGAATTTAAATTATATCAAACAAATCTTCATTCAATCTCATACGAGATCATCATTTGAATTAAAAACAAAAAATATAACTTTTTGAATATAAGATAAAGATTGGATTAAATTTTAAAATCTCATTTTATAAACTTGTTATAATTAATGCCCTTTTATTTCTAATCATGTATTGATAAATATTTACAAATTCTGAACAATAAATTGTTTTTAAATTGTGATAAATATTATTGCATTTACTAATTTGCTAACGAGGACTAGTTTAAACTAGGACTATTGAATATTCATTTAATATATCGTATTAATAGATTATACAATGTTTTATTACAAATAAATTGCTATAAAACTGAATGTTGTAAATACAATAAACATAATTGTGACCATTATATGATACATCATGTATTAATATATTTAAATGGGTTAATAAATACTGAAAATTATCATATTGACCATTTGTTGTGGAAAAAATCGTGAAATACTTTCACTAAAAATTTTAAAGATCTGATCTAATGATTGAATTTATTTAAAACAAAATTCTTATTTGTTTTATGAAAAATTTAAATGAATTAAATATATTTGTTATTTAAGAATTAGGTGGCGATCTGGCTGATTTTAACTCATAAACCAATACTTAAATGGTGTCATTGAAACAACCGGTGATTTAATATAGTTTGCATAGTATTGGAGACAAAAGGTATCAACACTTGAGACAAATATGAATTGAGGAACACATTCGTGAGATCACGAACTCATGTCTGATTCCTATCATCACTATTACAATGAGAATATGTAAAGCATGTGTAGAGAAGTTAATCACAACAATCACTTATTTCAATACATCAACTCTTTTCATAAGCACTTGAATATATAAATTATATATTTATTATTATAATAAAGAGTAAAATGATAAACTAAACAAAAACGAAAGTTACGATTGAACTGATATATTGAGTGTAAAACAGATTAGTTGTGTATTTAATTGTATAAATTTAAATCCCATTAAAATCATTTCAGGGCTTGTCTTGTGATTAAACGTTGAAATTTCTAATTAAATGAAATTAAAGATAATTAATAAATGGTATATAAAATTATTGTGATATATATATATTGTGTAAATATATAATTTTTCGATTGTTTGTAGAAATCTGTTTATTTTTACTAAATAACATAAGTTATGTTAATATTATTATAATTTATAAATATATTGGTTTGAATTAATTAGTTTTTGTTAAAAAATATTTAAGTTAGTTGTTTTAGTAAATATTATAAAATATTTGATAAAGAATAAACACATATTATAATCACTTTTACTTATTATTATATACAATATTGTATTCTTAATAAATTTAATTTTTAGAAAAAAGAAAGTAGTTTTCAAAAAATTATAGTTTTATAAAAGTTTCTTTCTTTCAAAATACTAAAATTTTGAAATAATTAAATTAATGATAGATTATAATAGAAAAGTGAATAAATAATATGTGATTCTAGAATAAATTTAATTGAATTAATATTTGCAATAAGTATATAATTTAAGTAAATAATTGTATGAATGGTGTGGTTCTCAATCTTGACCTCGAAGAAAAAGCAATCGTTCACTTTTTTTTATTATATCTTTATGTATTGAAAACAACAAAACAATAAACATTAATGTAATCAAAACACAGAGAAATGGAAATTAGCTTTAAATTTATCAAAATTATTGTTAGGTTTTATGAGTGAAACAATTTGGTTATGAAGTAATAATTTGTGATTTTAGACAATATAAGAAATTTGAGTTTAATTTAATTTGCAACTGTTTTCACAAACACTTTTATTAATACATTATAATATAATTTTAATACAAACTAATTATTCATTAAAAGTATTCAAAAGCTATAAAAGCATAGACAAAAGTGAAAGTACAAACTTTCTCAACAATTTTTATTTACTTGTAATATAAATGTATAATTCTATGTATTGTTCCTCTGTTTCTGTGTATGTATTATATAAGACGACCTGATTTAGGATCCAAAGCGAGTGGACATTAAAGCAAAACAATTTATGCCCTAAATTGAAGTCAAAGAATTGCCTAAAGAAGGCGTCTATTATACACACCATATAATGAGAATATAAAAGAAGAGACTTTCCGTTTGTGTCCGCTTTTTATTTCATATATTTCTTTCAAGAGTTTGTGTTTTCAAAACTCATCAAAACTATGTTTAAGGTATCGCTAATCAAATCATTTCAACGCTAACCTAAATGTCGTTTAATAAAGTTTTCTAAACTGTATTTTATTTATGTTTTTGTCTAATTTTATTTAATTTATTGATTAAGAATTATACATAACTATTGGATTACTAATACAATCTTAATCATCTTAAAGGTATTAATTATAGCCGCAACTACTCTTGCGGCGAGTGCTCAATATAAAAGGCTCATCGGATCACCAGGTATTGTTTTACTATATTATTTGTAACTTTACTTTTAACTTTAACATTATAGTTTTATTGTAGTTAGAAATTAACGTTTAGTATTTAAAGTTCTCACAAGTCAGTTTAATATTTTGTGTAAGAATATTTGTTTGTAAATACTGTTTATCATTTTAATTCTCAAATAATAGCTTCTTCTAAATATACATTTTATTGTTTTAGTATAACGTTATAATAATTTAAACAATTAAAATTTATTTAAAAAATATAATGAATGGCATTTTACAGCTCAATTCATTATGTATTTAAAATGTTTGTAAATATAAATAATTTAATTTTTTAAAATGCCAATTTAAATAGTTGTAAATATGTAAATAAATATATCTTTAAATTTAACAAATTGTATTTAAGTTTTTAATTATTATATAAATTATTTTCTTAAAGGATTAATACAATTATTATAGTGTTTCTTACAATCATTATATGCATGATAAATTATTTTAATTAATATAATACAAATATGTATAGTAATTTCAAAAATTTTTCATTATCCCAAAGATTATTCTATAGACTATAATAGGAATCCCATAGAGAAAAATCTATACTAAAGTTCCCTAAATTCTACAGATATTAATGATACAGATGTTCATAATATCAATACAATATCATTATATGCCCAGAATATAAACTCGTATACTTTTTTAAAATTAAATAATGTTAACAATAATTATTTAAAATTATTTTAACATAAATTAAATTAATATATATATTTAATAAACTTTGATTGCTTAAAATTTAAATTAAGCAAATGTATATTAGGTAATATGTTAATTATTTAGTATTCTATATAACATCTAATCCATATTTCATGAAAACATAATTATTAAAACAAACTTTAATCTTATTTATAAATTTATTTATATGATTTATTTTAATTTATCAATAAATATGGTTTTTAGATCACTAAAATATTATACACAACTTTATACAGTGTATATAATAATATTAATATAATTAATGAAATAATATAAAACAAACTTATAATTAAAATTTATAGCATATTATGGATACTCCCCTGAATATAATGAATACGCACACGAAGTTAAAGCACCCATTTATGCCACTTATACTGACAATAAACCAGTATATGAATCTTACCAGGTATGTTTTACAACTTATAAATTATATCAGTCAATTTTAATTATCAAGAATAAAATTAATTTAGTTTTATTCCTATATAATGCAGTAGAATAAAATAATCTATTATTTGATTAATTCATTTCAAAAATATTATTAACAATTAGTTAATAAATTCAATGAATATCCAGTAAAAGATGAATTTATTAATTTCAATTGGTAAAATACTATTAATACATAAAGTTTACCTGTGTAACGTACTTATTATTATAATATAAACTTTAAAGTTAAAAACATTGTATAGTTAATAAACAAATCAAGTGCATTAAAAAGACAATTAATTAATTTAATGTAATTAATGATTAGGAAACTCCATCGCCGTATTCTTTTGGATACAACATAGACGACGGTAACGATTACATCCAATTTATTTAATTATTTAAATGTATTGTTGATTAAAATACATTAAAATTTAATCTATATTTAACTCATAGGATATGGAAATAAAAACCATCAAACAGAAGAAGGAGATTCTTATGGAAATAAGAAAGGTTTATAATTTGGGAATTTAATAAATTGACCAAAATATTACCACTTTACTTTATATCAATTTAAATCTACTTAATTTAAAACATTGTTGTTAACCAAAATATACTACTTTTAATTTTTAAAGAATTTACAACTAAATCTAAAAAGTAGTAGTTATATAGTTTGTACAAAACATGTGTTATTTGGAAATGAAAGTTCATATAACTCTCAATATATTGGAAATCGTTTTATAATTTCCTGATTCTTAACTAAAGACAGGCATAAAAAGTGAAATTTTATGGTTTCTTATTAAAAACATATAACGGAAGCGAATCATTAATTTGTGTTATGAATAGTAAACGCGTTGTCGTAAACTATTTTGTCGTTTTTAATATAATTAAATGTTTTTTAAATTTATTGATCATCAAATTGAAACTAGAACTGTTTGAATTAATTTGCTTATATATATAATTGCATAATTGTCATTAAAAGGTTCCTATGGTTATACCGATGCTTATGGAATATACAGGTTTGTCGTCATTTTATTACATAAATTAACAGATTATTCAATTTTATTACATATTATTGAATTTATAATTTGACAAATACTTTAAACTTTGTAAATAGGAAAGTAGATTATATCGCTGATGACCACGGATTTAGAGCTTCTATCTCTTCCAATGAACCGGGAGTCGGATCCGCCAGTGAGTGATCAGAATATTATTTGATTTAATTCATTCATTGATTGAGTAGTTTTGGAAAAATCAATTTTTTGAACGCATTTCTCGTTAAATTAATAAATTTTATGCTAATATATTTATTTGAAAAATATACTATATTTTTGTATTAAACCTTATAAATGTAGGCCCGGCTGACGTTCAACTGTATGCTAAGGTAAGACATAGTATATAATATGTCAATCAATGTCTGAAAACAATAATTATCCACAATTAACCAATATATAGGAGCCGCCGGCAGTCGCACCCTATAAAGCGCAGAGTTATGGCCACCCAATCTATGCTCAGGTAATACAGTATACAAATGTATGTTATATTATGGAAATGTAATGTTGTATTTGTATGACAGGTGCCAAAGCCGTACGCTTCATATCCCGTTCCCCAATACCATCCCTACCGACACTATTAATTGTATGAAATCATATTCGAGACACTTTTGATTACTAAAGACATGACAACACGTTTTTATATATGATTCACATTTATATGCACTTTAATTATATAATATTATGTTATATTCTCATCGAATTTAGTTAATATATAAATCAAACATTTTGATTGTAATTTATGAAAAATATGTACTAACTTAATATTCAAAAAATCACTTTCGAAATAAATTATATGTCCGACAAAATACCGCACAAATATTTTGATTATTGAATTTATGTATAAAATGATCAAATTTTAAATGAAATAATTTCCGAATCAAATATTCCTGTTTTAATAATATTATATTTTGATTTATTAAATGGGATTTTGTTTATAATAAATAAAACATTTGTACAGAATAAATAAAAAGTACACAGTGTAAAATCTGTGTCCGCAAATTTTTGTTAAAAAATAAAAATTCTAAGTAACTATTCAACTATTTGATTCTAATTATTTGTTTAAAATAATTTAGTACCAACTTTAGGCATCCAACTATAGAGAAGTGTATACTAAGTTACTTACGAGCAGACAATCAATCGTGTAGTTTAGACCAAATAAAATAATTTAAGGAAAACACCATAAGAGGTGTTAAATTTTTATAAATTGCATAATACAGTATTGTCTTAAATCAATTTGATTATAACGTTATACAGTATATAATTGTTTTAATTAATTGATTTATTAAATACAATCGTATTTATCAACAAATTTAATATTATATTACACCTATTGTTCTTTATTTTCTTAACATATAATATAAAAATATTGAGAAATTGTTTCAAGTACGAAATATTTTACTATTGAATTTTATACAAAACTGAAATACAGTTAAAACTTTATTTCTTATCAATAAATTAAATTATAATAAAATAATTTTTTTGTATAAAACTTTGACACAAATTGTTTTAAAAATAATAGCACTAAAAATGCCGCAAACATATTATGGCCTTAAAATATGCAACAGTTTCGCTGTAAGAATCAATTTTAATGATTGTTTTATTTTTTATCTATCGATTAAAGTGTTATTTAAATTGTTTCTATTTTAAAGTATATTTTATTTACATTTCAATGTTAGACTAATGTATTTTTCATTATGTATAATTGTCAAGTCTATTGTATCTAACTTATAAAATCTATGGACAATACTAATCAATTCTTTGAGCAATAGCCGAATTGTGGTTAAAGTATAGCATCGCTGTGTGATCCTTGTTTGTATTGCCTATATAAATTTTCATATAAAATTTGAAAAATATGATGGTTATTTATATTTATATTTTTAATACAATATAGATTATAATGTCAACTAATATAGAATATAATGTGAAAACCTTAATTTACATTTACATCGAGCAAAACTGTACTTTATACAACCCCTAAGCATTGTCTTGAGTTAATTGTTGTTTAACAATTTTAATAAAATGTAACTTTTAATACTAATTTAAAATCAACAAATATATATTGTATTTTAACTTTCCTTAATTTTGGTTTTCCTCCTTGAGCAAATATAAAACCAGTCAATAACCAAAATATAAGTCTAACAATAAAAATAACTATTGTTTACCATTAAAGTTGTCTACAAAACATACATAGTATAGGAATTACAGGAATTATTACATTAATAATTGATATATAATTTTATAGTATTTTATTTAAATTTTGTGTTGTTTTGTTTGTAATGTAAATATTCATTAAATGTGAATATAATTAATACTCAATGAAAATATTTTCCTTAAACACAAACACTTTAATACATTTAGCCCTTCATTTGGTGGGGTTTTGTATATGTGTTATCAGATACTGAATAATACGTGTGTTTAGCATAACAAGTGAGCCGAAAGGTGTGTCCAAATGCTCCCAATTATACAATCAATTGTTGAGTAACAGGAAATTTGTTGCCTTTTTTCTTATTAATTTTCATATAAATTCTGTTTATCTTTCTTTGCATACATTTATTAATTCTTTATATTATTTTTTGTTTTGTTTTGTTTACGAGCTATTAATTTGAATTCAAGTCAATGACAAACTCATGATATTTACATGTATTAGCAATATTTAAATATCGATTAAAATTTTTAGTACAATTAGTTTAACAGTTTTACCTACAAATTGCTAGTATGTCTAGGTATAAGAATTGATTATACAATTTAAAACATCTACTTACTCTTAGCGTTACTACCTTGGCACCCGTAACATCTGTCGGAGGTATTTTTGGTTAAAATCTATTTAATATAGTAGATTTTGTTACAAAATATAGATTGGTGAAAAATTACGAGCTGATGGCCAAAAACGACCAAGTTGTGGCCATTTTTGTGATCGCGTGTATACGGCGTATAGCATGCAGTACTCGTCATTAGCCCAAGCATTGTGTGAAACATTAAAATAATAGAACCACAAAACATGCATTACTAACAAAACAAAATAATAATATAAAGAATTAATAAATGTATGCAAAGAAAGATAAACAGAATTTATATGAAAATTAATAAGAAAAAAGGCAACAAATTTCCTGTTACTCAACAATT
>CAJPIZ010002185.1:0-14285 GCA_905368565.1 Medioppia subpectinata
ACACTCTTATAATTTAAACTTAAATCTAATCTTAAATCTATGCAAACATTATTCAGTAAAAATTATTTATGCAAACAATTTCATAGCAATTGTTTTGTTACAGTTTTCTGTTAAATACTTTTATTAGAGAGAAAGAGAGAGAGAGAGAGAGAGAGAGAGAGAGAGAGAGAGATAGAGAGCATTAATATATACAGGTAGATTCTGGTCTCTATTGACGTAAAATGTAATATATTCTAGAGATGTAATTTCTATTTATTTATTTTCATTTATTAATTTTTGGTAAATAAATTTTTTAATTTAGTTACAATTCTTATAATTTTTATAAAAATTTTAAAAACAATTTAATTCAAATGGCATTCAATTCATCACTAATTCATTTCACTTAAGTGATAAAACCCTTGAGAAGTGTCGGGAATATCACAAATTACCATGGCAACATTACAATTATGTAATTAGTCTCAAGTATGACATTGTAAATGTTAGGATACACTTAAAATGTACTAACATTTACACAAACTTCATTATTTTTTTCAATACCAATCAAATAAATGTGTTTATTATTGGATTTAATAAAGTACTAACAAAGTAACAAATTATTTAACTATATTTATAAATGTGTTTTAATTATATTTATACGAGTTAGTCTGATTTTAAAAATAAATATTGTGTGAATTATATTGAATTATAAATTTTGTGCTTGTTTTGCATAAAAATATATTTTTCTCACTTTATTTCTACACATTTTACGATAAAAATAAAATATAACACATGTTAATTGTGATTTAAGTGAAATAAAATGCCACAAAAACGTCGGATATGTCTGGTTTGCGGCGATAAGGCTTTCGGTATGAAAATTTCATAATGAAATATAATAAATATAGTAATTATTACAAGACCATGTTTTGTAGTACTATTTGTTTTAAGATTTAGTATTTAAACCATTAAAATAATAAATTATTATAAAAGTTACTAAATATTGTTTAGGCAAGAATTTTGGTGCCGTTACGTGCGAGTCGTGTAAAGCATTCTTTAGGAGAAACGCTGGCAAATCTGATGTAAGACAAGACAATATATTAATTATCATATCATAATTACCATGATCATATTTACCTTGTATTAAAACAGCGCATAGTATGTCATTTCAACGACAATTGTACAGTAGATTTGCCGACGCGAAGGTGTTGTCCCAATTGTCGGCTTAGAAAGTGTTTAGCAGTTGGTATGAAAGAGGTTTGTAATTGTTTTATTTCAATTGTAATATAAATAGATCTAAAATATTAATAAGTTATTTAACAAATGTATACCAGAATTGGATTCTTACAGAAAGTCAACGATTGGAGAGAAGGCTTAGAATTGAGTTAAGAAAACAGTTGGCAGAAGAGAACGAGAAATTCAGTGACAATTATATCGACGCCACGGATGACACAACTCAACAGATATCGGATTCAGACAACACATCCACTAATGATAATGATGTGAACAACTATACCAGTAATTGGGTATCAGAATTACAGCCAATCATCAATGATAACGGATTTTATGATAAACAGAATGAGCCATATATTCCAATAGAAACACAAGAATATACAGAATATTACGAAAACACCGTAAGACAGGAACCAGAGCTACGGGTGGCTATCGACCGGCCCATCACTGACTATAACAACAACTTCAATGAGACTGAGTTCAGTCATCTCAACGAAATGATGTTTGCAGTCAATCACATGCAACCAAAGAGTGCGCCGGCGGTCGCGTGGGAACCGATTGAACACAAAGACATTAGTTACTATGTGGTCGCCAAACAAGAGTCGGACATACCATTGATGGTGAAAATGTGCCGCAGTTTGCGCTCGTTTAATCTGCTGTGCGAGAGTGACCAGTTGTCACTTATTAAGTACGGTGTTTTGGAAGTGCTCACTTTACGCAATGCACGGTTTTATGACACCACAACCGATAGTTGGATTTTGGTCATGGTAATTAATTATTTTGCATTATAAATAATGCTAACCTATGCTAACCTGTGAACTAATTATAGGATTCAAATAAATCAGTGAGACTTAAATTGGATTTAATGAAACGACACAATAGACTGGATAAATATAATCATAACAGAAGGATATTGTCTAATATATATAGCAATTCCGATGGCGATCACAATGTCATTGATTTGGTATTTATTATTAATATATTATTATTATTAATTATTTTATTCACTAACACTTTTGCCTTTATTTTAGTTATCATTAATATTATTTTTCAATCCCAACCGTCAGGACCTCAAATTCAGACATATGGTTAAGTAAGTGATTGTTAAATAACTAATTAATTAAAAATATTCTCATATAACAATTTTTATATTAAACTAGATATCAAAGGCATGTTTACATGTATTTACTTAAGAGATATTTACAACTTAAATATCGGTCGGAATCGGAGGCAAACACAAGACTATTAAGTCTAATGAACAATTTTGAGGACATTCAAGCGTTGGTTAAAATAGGCATTAAAACCGTTATTCAACACTCGATGGAAACCACACAACCCATGCAATTATTGCTTGAATTATGTAATTCACAGCATTAGTGCAATGATTTTTACCATATCTAAATATTTAAAATACTTTTTGAGCTAAACTCGATATATAAATGTAGATTCATTGTATAAATAGATTCAATAAATTTATTCTTAAATTACTTTAAGACAATTATCTCATTCACCATACTTTACACCAAATTTTAATGTGAAAATATTTTATTTTTATTTATTCCTTAATATTTGTTAATAATTTTTACAAATTAATATTATAAACGATATATTATTTGTATAAATTTTCAAATAGAAATCATTTTTAAAAATTTTAATAAAATAAATAAATGTAATTTCAAATTATAGTGAATTCAATACTAAATCATATCGTTTAATAAATAAAACACTGAAGGNAATTATAGTGAATTCAATACTAAATCATATCGTTTAATAAATAAAACACTGAAGGATTGCTATGAGTACAATAGACATGTACTGTATATTATTACAAAGTTAACAATAACCTTGATAATATTATAGCAAAATCGTAAATTATTAAGATGACATTTAAAGATTGTGATGCATTAAAATGCACTAACATTTCCAAACATTTTATAAACATTTAGTTTCAAAAATGTATTCATTTGGTGTTAATTAAATAAAATGTTTAATAGAGTGATCGACTTAATTATATAACTAGTTTATTTAATCTCACTTATAAATATTAGCATGTTTTAATTATACTACATTATTAGTTTTGTTTTTAATGGATATGTTTATAATTATTTTGTATTAATTTTGATATTCAGTTTGCATGTGCAACAAAAGATTCATCATACTTTATTTCAATCATTTTAAACTATAAATCAAATCAAATATAAATTTCAATTATAACTTAAATTATAATAAAATGCCGCAAAAATATAAGATATGTCTGATTTGCGGCGATAAAGCTGTCGGTAAGAGATATAATAATTATACAAAAATTATAGATTAATAAAATTACTAAATATTCTTTAGGCAAGAATTTTGGTGCCGTTTCGTGTAATTCATGTAAGGGATTCTTTAGGCGAAATGCGGCCAAATCTGATGTAAGATAAGACGATATAATGGAAATATTTATAATTATCATAATGTTTTATTTCACTTACAACTACAGGGTATAAAATGTGATTTTAATAATAATTGTACAATTGATTTAATGACACGAAAATATTGCCGCAACTGTCGGCTCAGGAAGTGTTTGGCGGTCGGTATGAAAGAGGTTTGTCATTGTTTTTTGCCAATTATATAAAACCATTCATTAATTGTTTAACAAATGTATACCAGAATTGGATTCTCACAGAAAGTCAATTATTGGAGAGAAAGCGAAAACTGGAATTAAGAAAACAGTTGTGGAAACAAAATAAACATTTTATTTATAACAATATCGACACTACGGATGACACAACTCAAGAGATATTGCATTTAGACATGAAATCCATTACAGATACTGATGTCAACGCCTATCCCAATAATTCCGTACAAGAATTAGAGTCAATCATCAATTATAATGATGTTTGCGGTGAACAGAATCTGACAGATATTGCAATACAAACACAAGAATATAGAGAATATTATGATAACACAATAAGACAGGAACCACAGCTCCCGGTGCCCATCGACCGGCCCATCACTGACTACAACAACAACTTCAATGAGACTGAGTTCAGTCATCTCAACGAAATGATGTTTGCAGTGAATCACATGCAACCAAACGGCGCGCCGGCCGTCACGTGGGAACCGATCGGTATGAAAGAGATACTCAAGTGTTTTGTTACCAAATACGAGTCGGACATACCGTTGCTCGTGAAGATGTGCCGCAGTTTGCGCTCGTTTAATGGCCTGTGCGAGAGTGACCAGTTGTCACTTATTAAGTACGGAGCTATGGAACTGCTTATATTGCGCAATGTCAAGCTATATGACAGAAACAGCGCTAGTTGGATTTTAGTCACGGTAATAACTTATTTAATCACATGATAATTACTATGCAAATAATAAATATACAAACAATTTTTTGATACAGGATTCATGCAATTCAGTGATAATTAGATCGGAAGCATTGATTGCATTGAATGCATACAATAAAACCGAAAAGACAAGAAATTATAACAATTTATACAATAATATATACAATAATTCGGATGGAGATCACAATGTGATTGATTTGGTACTTATTATTTGTTTATTAATAGTTGTATTATTAACAATATTTTTGTCTGTATTTTAGTTATTATTAATATTACTCTTCGATCCAAACCGTCCGGACATTAAACTGAAACACATTGTAAAGTAAGTTATTATTTGATCAAAACGTATTGTATAAAAAAAATTCACAATTAATTTTTACATAGATATCAAAGGCATGTTTACATGTATTTACTTAAGAGATATTTACAACTCAAATATCAATCGGAATCGGAGGCAAATACACGACTACTAAGTCTAATGAAGATCTTTAAACACATCCGAGAGTTGACCAAAACTATTGTTAAATCTATTATTGAAACCTCTATTCAAACCTCACAACCGATGCAATTATTACAGGAAATTTGTTTTTAATAATAATTGTGTAATAAATTTTACCATTGTTAAATATTTAATTTACTGGACTTTTAACAAAACACAGAGTATTAAAATGTAAATTTAATTTAGAAATATATGTTATAACTTTTCTATTATTAATAAATTATTAATTAGCAGTAATAGTAAACTAATACAAAGAAATTTTATATAGAAGTTAGAAATAATGTATAAATTTTGTATAAAGTTTTAAAATTCAGTTTTAAGATTCTGTTAAAATAATTCTAACGCTATCTATTGTTATATAATAGAAATATTTATATAATCAGTTGTTTTACCTTGATTGGTGCACTAACGTTGCACTAAAATTTGCATTATGAAGGTAAATGTAAGGATAAAACACAGAATAATGTATTTGTTTAGTCATTAATTTTAACAACTTGTTCTCTCTCTCTCTCTCTCTCTCTCTCTCTCGGATGTGTTTAAAGATCTTCATTAGACTTAGTAGTCGTGTATTTGCCTCCGATTCCGATTGATATTTGAGTTGTAAATATCTCTTAAGTAACTCTCTCTCTCTCTCTCTCTCTCTCTCTCTCATTAGTAATAACATTTGTGACAATTAATTAATACATTGTAGAATAGTAATTGCAGAAATACATGTGTATATGGAATATATTGACGCATTGTTTCAGACATTATCTAAATTCAATATACTGTATATTATTAACATTTAATGTAATACAAAAAATATACTGAAATATACACTAACTTTTATTATATCGAAAAAGGAAAGTGATAAAACGGAAATTACAATTTTGTTTAGTACAGTACTTACCCGTTATTATAACATAATATTTACTTTATTAATTGCAAAAATGTCCAAAATATTAATTTATTACACATGTGCGGTCTGCGGGGATAAAGCAATATGTAAGTATTCAAATGATTAATTCAGATTGTTAAATTAAATTTGAATTATACACATTATTATGCATAATCACCATAATGTTTTAATTATAAATAAACATTTTCTACCGTATTTGTAGGCAATAATTTCGGTGCAGTTACGTGTGAGTCATGTAAAGCCTTCTTTAGACGAAGTGCTCACAAAATTAATGTAAGAATTGAATCTATAAAACAATATTTTAATTATAATTATCATAATTAATAGGAATTTGTGTGTCTTTTTGACAACAATTGCAAAATCACTTCAATTACCAGAAGATTCTGTCGGACATGTCGTTTGCGACAGTGTTTTGCTGTCGGAATGAAAGAGGTTTTCATTCATATATTAATTATAAATCTGTATTAAAACTAATCATACATTTTATTATACGTTAGGATTGGATACTTACTGAAGAAGACAAGAATGAGAGGCGACTTAAAAAGGAGTTTAAACGACAGCAACAGATGAAACACATAGAAGAGAGTATTACTAAAGACACTGGAAGTACTGGAAGTGCTGACAAGTCTTCTTCAGATATTACCGTCACCTCCACCACTGGTAGTGACAGCACAAGTGATGGTCAAACATCACCTGATAGTAACAGTATTACAATCACTGAGAATAATATCACATCAGACATAGATGTGGTCAACTATAACCCGCCAATCGCTACTATCGACCGACCCATCGATGACTATAACCCAAAGACATTTAACGAGATTGAGTCCAATCACATCCGGGAACTGTTGTCCGCAACCAATCATTTACTGTTACATTACGTACCGATTATCACATCGGAGTTCATGTCTTACGATGAATACAAGGATGCGTTACTTTGGAAATGGGAGGGCGATATACCGATGCTAACGAATATGGCCAAAAACCTACACGGTTTTAATACTCTATGCGAGAGTGACCAGATTAGCTTAATGAAACACGGAGCACTCGAGATGATTATATTGCGATTTACCATCGGTTATGATACGAACAACAATGACTGGATCGCAGTCCAGGTATAATTATTGTCACAAAATAATATTTAAAATATAAATTTACATGGTTGTTAAATATTTGAATTAATTAAAATGGCCAGGGTTATAAAGCAAGATCTAGCATGGTGTGCTGGAATCAGGGTAATCTGGATTCTAAATATGATATATCTAAATATGATGGACACGTTAATATCTTAACCTCGATGTTAAACTATTGGGATGGAGACCCGTTTATTATTAATTTGGTAATTGATTTAACAATTAGTATACTTTTAATTTGTTATAAAATATTTGTTTTGTTTAGTTAACGGCTATAACGGTATTCAACTCAAACCGGCCGAACCTCATAAACAAACAGGCGATTAAGTGAGCGATCAATTCATTATTCACACAAATAATAATAATTAATCGTTATTTACATTATTAAAATGACATAGATTTCAACGCCACTGTTATATGCATTTATTGAAAAGATATTTGCTATTAAAATACGGGTCCGACTGTGAGGTCAGCACAAGATTATCGTGTTTTATAAATAGTTTCAAAAAGATTCAAGACTTGAGCCAACTTTTTCTCAATACATTCAGAGGTGTCAAGTGGTCTGTTGTATATTCTGTGCCACTTATGGCAGAAATATTTGAAATCAGTGATACAAACGAATCATTTATTTTATCATAAATTATGTTTTAATAGTATTTATCATATTTTTTTTATAATTAATTGTAAATTATGCACATTATATTATTGTAAGCAATAATAATTAATTAAAATTGTATTTTCTATTATTAATTAAAATTATAAATATCTATGCAAACCATTGGCCACATTAGAACCCTCATACATTTAACAGTTAATAAAAAGTATATTCAATATAATATACTGTTTGTAAGTAATTATTTACCAGAATTTAATATTATAAAGTTAAAATAGCTCAGTAAATGTTTGTTGATCTATAAATTGCATATCACTAAATATTCTAATTACCTCGCTAACTATAACATTTAACTAAATTGTAACAGAATTTTAAATGCACATTAATTTATTTTACAAAATACACATATTCTGTATGAGGTTCTGTATATTCCTAACGCTATCTATTGGAATAAATTGTATGAATATCTATATATAATAAAGTGTTTTACCTTCGGTGCACTAACTTTGTACTAAAACTCATTAAATTCAGTGAAGGTAAATGTAAGTGTACTGTACAATAGAGAATAATATACCGTATTCATTTATTAATAGTCATCAAGTAATAAAACCTGTTTATTGATTTTGTTGACTATATTGACAATATAATTAACTAATGGCGATACTACAAATATATTGAAATATACAGGTGAGTTTTGAGTTGAGTTTTATCATATTGTATTTGATAAACAATAGTTTAGTAATGTGGATTGTAATTTTATTTTACTACTTGAAAACAGTTTATCTACATCCAAATGTCAAATATTTTGTGTTACAAATGTGCAGTATGCGGAGATAAAGCTCAAGGTAAGAATATAATAAATTTAAATTGTATATTCATTTAAAATGATTAGTGTAAACTTTTAAACTTATAAAAATATATTTAATTTAATTAAAGGCAGGAATTTTGGGGTCATTACGTGTGAATCGTGTAAAGCCTTTTTTAGAAGAAATGCACACAAAATTAATGTAAGAATTTTTAATTTTCAATAAAAAATATTCAATTTTACAATTATTACAAGTATATTAATATTTATGTTAATTATTAGGAATTTATGTGTCTTTTTGACGACAATTGCAAAATCACTTCAATTACGAGAAGATTCTGTCGGACTTGTCGTCTGAGGAAGTGTTTTGATGTCGGGATGATTGAGGTTTGCATTCAAATCATGATTACATGTATAATATTGTTTCAAAACTAATCATACATTTTATTATACGTTAGGATTGGATACTCACTGAAGAGGACAAAACTGAAAGGAAACTTAAAAAGGAGTTTAAACTACAAAAACAAATGAAATACAACACCACTTCTGCTTTCACCACAAACACTGGAAGTGATACCAATTCCTTGTCAGACATGTCCATCACCTCCACCACCAGTAATGAGAGCACAGGTGATGATCAAACATCACATAATAACAACTATGAAGACAATATCACATCAGATGTGGTTAACTATAACGCCCCGATCGCAGCCATCAGCCGACCCATTGATGACTATAACGCAAAGACATTGAATGAGATTGAGTTCACTCACATCCGGGAACTGTTGTCTGCGACCAATCATTTACAGCGACATTACGTACCTATTGTCACATCAGAGCCCATGTCTTACGATGAATTCAGGGAAGCGTTGATTTATAAAAGCGAGAACGATATGTCAATGCTTGTGAACATGGTCAAACAATTGCACGGCTTTAGCTCGTTATACGAGAGTGACCAGATTAGCTTGTTGAAACACGGAGCTATCGAGATGAGTATATTAAGACTTATCATCGGTTACAATAAGTTTGATAACAGTTGGATTGCAGTCCAGGTACTAATTAATATGAGTTAATACTAAATATTTATATACAGTAGTAAATATCTAAATGTTTAAATCATTTTAAAAAAACCAGGGTAACAAATCGATCAAATTTAGGATGGAGTACTGGAAACAAGCGAGTAATAATGATAAGTTTGACGCTCATTACAATGTATTTGCATCTATGCTAAACCATTGGGATCGAGACCCCGTTATTATGGACTTGGTAATTAATTTGACAAACAATAAACTTTTAAATACTATCAAAAAATGTTATGTTTGTGCTTTAGTTGACGGCTATATCATGCATCTATGCTAAACCATTGGGATCGAGACCCCGTTATTATGGACTTGGTAATTAATTTGACAAACAATAAACTTTTAAATACTATCAAAAAATGTTATGTTTGTGCTTTAGTTGACGGCTATATCGGTATTCAACCCAAACCGGCCGAACCTCATAAACAGACAGGCGATTAAGTGAGCTATCAATTTATTATTAATACAAATAATAAAAATTAATTGTTATTTACATTATTAAAATGACATAGATTTCAACGCCACTGTTATATGCATTTATTGAGAAGATATTTATTATTAAAATACGGGTCCGACTGTGAGGTCAGCACAAGATTATTGTGTTTTATGAATAATTTCAAAACCATTCAAGACTTGAGCCAACGATATATGAATTCATTCAGACGTCTTCACTGCTCTGTTGTATATTCTGTGCCTCTTTTGACTGAATTATTGGAAACGAGTGATGAAAATAAATTACTTGATTTATCGTCACTTGAACTCGTGTTTTAAATATATTTATATATTTTGTATTATTCTGTATATATTTTTTAATAAAATATTTATTTTAAATTAATTAATACTGAAATTTAAAAATTCTACGAAATAAATATCGTTTTTCCTCTAGTTTTAAATATAATTAACATTAATGGAATCAATATGAAAAACCAGCAAAATGTCCTAAAATAAATATCGGGATATTAGTACAACAAATAAAATTCTTACCCATACCTACATTTGATAAAGTAATTATAAATAAGACCTTGGTAAATATTTATAAATGTATAACCACTACAAGCAAAAACAATAAGTTAAGTACATCATAGCCTATGGTTCATAGGCTCCGTTAACTGGTAACTATTATTTAAAGGTAACTATTATTTCATGGATGTGTAAATAATAACAAAACTATTTATAACAATATAAGGTATCATGAAAAGATATACAGATTCTCTGGTATAAATAACATATTATTTAAATAAACAATTAATATACAATTAAAATTTCAGTATATTTTGTTGGTTATATTTGATTGCTTTTTAAATCGAAAAAAATATTTACCGTAAAAACAATTATTATAAAAAAATTGCTTAAAAACTAGTTATGTATTTACATAATAGCATATATTAGGCGTCATTACAAAAGTAGGCATGTATAAAAATACATTATTTTACATAATAATGAGGTATATAATAAAACATAAATAAACTCTGGGTTCTACTAAACTCATCATAATGAAAAATGCATTGTAAAATAAAACTTCAAATGTTACACCTAGATTCTTTCAATATACGATAATTTTATTTTTATGCAGAATATGTCTTAAAATTTCAATTTAGGGATCATTTTGAAAATAGTTTTATTCAAACATTGAAATAATGAAATAAAAATGGACTTTTAATTCTTCATACAATTAAAATCAGAGAAGAAAACAGTCAAATTAATTATATTTAATGTTTTTATTGATTATTAAAGGAGAAAATATATTCATGACATGTCAACGTATGTCTCTCTCCGACTAAAAACATAAATGTATTTTACATTTTGCGTGTAATTTGCAATTCTTGATGGCATTGATTGCCTTATAGTTTCACTGTATATACTGAATATCTAAATATATTTATAACACAAATCAATAATAAAAGTATAGTTAGGGAAGCCTTGAAAAAGCTAAACGATTTCATAACCAACTGTTTCTCAAACCCTAATTATAGTGGGGTTTGAAGAAAGCTATTGAATAAAGTGTTTGATTGTTTACAATCAAATTCTGGGAACAGTTTTATATATAATCGTACAGTAAATACAGTATATAAAAGTTTTTGTCTGGTTCTCAAATAAAAAAAACTTGTTTTTAAAATATAAAATACCAACAAAAAACTGAAATCACTTTTTCAACCAAGAGGCGTTTTAATATAGATATAATTATACAGAACCTGCGCGTAGAGAATATAACATTGCAAAACATTGTGAATTTTGTTTGACTTTTTCACCATCATTTTTGTATATTATTTTGTATGTAGTTTACTAATAATTCAAATTGTTTTTGAGTGTATTGTGTTATTTAAATAAATATTCACTCAAATATTAATTATAAAAGTGTTGAACATATAAATATACATTCAATTTTTGATGCATACAAATTGAAAACTATTTATACATAATAATTAATGCGTGACTATTATTAATAGTTTATTAAAATCAATGTTTAATGTTATATGTATGCAGGTTAATTTGACGTGATCAATGAAAAGTACTTAAACTAGGTTGAAATACATAAGCTATATAATATTACATGTATAATTAATATACACCTAAAGCCAATACTCTTTGCACTTACAATTCAACTAACATTTGCCACAATTAGTGCATTAAATATCAAATCTGTATTTTTTAGCGATAATGTAATTACAATTAATGCGATTATTGAGTGAAATTTGTACCAGAATTGTGTGAAATTTTATATCTTGTGTACAAATATTAATAATTTGTCTAAATTTCAGTGCATTTATTCAATGAATTGATACACTATTACTACTATTAAAGTGATATTTTAATGATTGAATGAACAAAATGTCAGTCAAACCGAAAGTTTGTTTGGTTTGCGGCGATAAGTCAATTGGTAATGAAATTCACACACATTTCTATTATGAATACAAAAACATTTATTCATTAATATTTAAATTTTAACTAATTTACTAACTTTTTAAACTTAATATACAATTAATAAATTAAATCTAATTTAAAGGCAAGAACTTCGGCGCCGTGTCGTGTGAGTCATGTAAAGCCTTCTTCAGGAGGAATGCGGCAAAAGCTGAAGTAATTATTACTACAAATAAACATTTAATAGTAATTAAAATCACACATAAATTGCATAACATTTAGGAATATATGTGTTATTTCAACGATAACTGCAAAATAGATTTGATTACAAGAAGATTCTGTCGGACGTGTCGTCTGAAGAAGTGTTTCGCTATTGGGATGAGACAGGTATTCAGAAGATTGGATCTATTAAAGTGATCTATCAATTGCTAACAATTATCATATATATAATGTCTTAATGGTTAGGATTGGATCCTCAACGACAACGAAAGGGAAGTCCGGAGAATCAAAATCGAGACCAAACGACTGAAGAGGAAGCACAGCGTTGGCAACGATTTCATCGACTCTTCGTCGGCCAGCGACTCATCGCCCGAACCGTCAAACACTATCAATACATACGGCGACACCACTGCCATCACCGGCACAGACATCACACCCACTACTTCCACAAACACTTCTTCATACACCACTCCCATCCATACCTCCGCCACCAATACCTATGACAACACAATCTGTTTGGATGTCGACGCATACCTACCGGACACGAGTGATCCCACGGACGACAACTTACTTATAGACAACACAATCACCGACTTCTTGGACCTAACCCTCGAGCCGGTAGTCCATCGGCCGATCACTGACTACAACCACTCGTTCAATGAGAACGAGTTCGGCCGACTCAACGAACTGATCGCCGCCACCAGTCATTTGCAGCGACACTTCATACCCGTCGTGACCGACGAGTTGACCCATTTTCAGGACTGTATCGACTGTATGGTCAGCAAAATAGAGAAAGACATCCCGGCGTTGGTCCGCATGTGTAAGAGTTTGCGAGCGTTTCATACGGTGTGCGACGGCGACCAGATCTCACTGCTGAAGATGGGAGGCCTGGATGTGCTTCTCCTCCGGTCGATAGTCTCGTACGACTCGCTCACCAATAGTTGGATTGTATTTGAGGTCTTATTCATTAGTCATTTATTTACTATTCATTAATAGCAAAACATTATATTACAGAATGACAACAAATCCACGAGAGTTAGCGTTGATATGTGGAGGAATGCCACAACGGAGGGCGTGTTTGAACGGCACACCAAGTTTATAGCAAATATGTTCAGCCTATGGGACGGCGATCCTCTCGTACTTGATTTGGTATAACATTATTTTTGATTACATACATAATACAAATATTGTAATTAACAATATAAGAATAATATCATGCTAAAATATATTTGCCTAGTTGTCGGCAATATTAATGTTTAACCCGAATCGATCGAATCTCGCACATAAAGAGACAATAAAGTAAAACCTAATCCAATGCAATATTAACCATAAGTAAACTAATGACAATTTCATCCGTCCATAGACTTCAACGACAAGTTTACACACATTTATTGCAACGCTATTTACACGTGAAATACGGGTCGGAAGACGAGGCAAAGACACGGCTTATGCAATATATAAGTAATTTTGATGATATATTTGCGTTGAGCCGATCGCACGCCACTTCCTTTATGGTTAAACAAGACTTCTCTATCAATCCATTTCCTCTGCCACTACTCAAAGAGATTTGCGAAACAAAACCTTCCCATCAATTGACTGTTTTATAAGGAGGGAGGGAGAGAGAGAGAGAGAGAGAGAGAGAGAG
>CAJPIZ010002186.1:0-14284 GCA_905368565.1 Medioppia subpectinata
TATATGATAGAGATATGGCAAGTAATATGACATTTAAATAGACTAAAATATTAGTTAATCTGGATGTATAGTTTGTCATATTTGTATTAATCATTAATAATAGAGATTATATTAATTATTAAAGAGTCGACTATTGTTTCGAGTTTAGAGTATTCTCTCAAATGAACTCATTGTTTCACATTTTACACATTTTGCTATTTTCAATTACACCACAACTCTCTCTCTCTCTCTCTCTCTCTCTCCTGATAAGGAATTTAAGTGAGAATATAATGATAATATACATGAGAGGCAACTATAATATAATTTCTAAAAAACAAAAGGCTTTTCGATTAAAGGGTTGTTATTCTCTTGTCTTTAGTGGAAGAGAGAAATTTTAATAGAGATAACAGACTTTTGTGTCGCAGACATACACTTCAAGCGTTAAAATTATGATAATATTTATATAAAATAATAAATTTTTGTGAATGAATTAACGGTTCTAACAATAGTGTCATTTGAGATAGAGTTGTAGTCCTTTCACACCTCCCTATCGTGTATTTTTTATTAATTTCTTCTCTATTTTGTAGTGATTAATACAAATGAGTTGTTGTCATAACTCTTTTCATATTATTAATAAATATTATACTCAAATATTCACATTTTAGTAAATATTCTTTAATCTAAAATTCTTTATATTATATTTATAAGTTATACTATAAGCTAATCAAAAGTGCTAAACTCAAAATTATAGCTTATAATCTAATTAATAATTATATTTCTTTAATATTAAAAATCATTATATAATCTGATATTAAACTAATATTAAAATATTACATTTGCATTAATTTTTATCAGAAATTCAATTTAAAAATAAAGTATTTAAATAATTTTTAGTATATTTATTAATGAGAAATATTTGATAAGAAGAGTATTAGAAGAAGAGATGACTACTACTGTATAGAGTATGTGCTGTAGATTACTTTGGATTCAATGGACTTGTATGATGTGTCACAACCGGTACTTCTCTTTATTCTATTAGTATGGATGCGATACTAAGGCTAAGCATATGTATCACTAAATAAGAGCTTTTATCTCTTTATTGAAAGCCAAAAAAGTCCAAAAATAATGTCTAAAAAGAGGAATCGTTTGTAAAAATTAAATGAAGTGAATGAATGAATACCATGAATACCAGTGCCGATCGTTTATTCCCCTCTTATTCTCTTCTCTTGTATACAATGTATGAATAAAAAGACTTTTTGACATATGATAGAGATTTGACATAAAATGCTATACATATTATACCAGTAAAGTAATCGTGATTTTTACTTAGATTTCTTCCGGTATTCAATGATTTTTTTGCGTTCAAAATTCAATGATAATCATTAGCCTAAAAGTGCTCAGGGATATGGGGGACAGTCATCATCGCACCAACTATTTGTTATTTAAATTAAAATACTATTTTGTCACATAATATTATTTACTTTAATGAAGTAAACATTGTAATGTTTTAATATAAATTTACCAATCACATATAATACTTTAATAACTCTACTTGCTAATTATTGCTGATTTAAAAATATTTTCTATTGAACATGATTTTTGTTGTGTGTCTTTAAAGTTTAAAAAGTATGTGTCTGTCGGACAAAGCCATGTCTGCCATCACATTCACACTCAATAATAAGAAAGCAAAGCCCAAACACTATTCACCTCCAGATAACTATACCATTATTGATGTCTTTAACAGTGAATGTGATATATATTTCTTTTGATTTGTAAAAAGATGGGCCAAAAAATGATCGATTTTTACTCAACTGTCATCTAATATTTCTCTGCTATTCNAGAGAGAGAGAGAGAGAGAGAGAGAGAAAGAGAGAGAATAGTGGTGGAAGTCTTCACATGCAGTATAATAATATTGGTTTGAAAGATATGATGAAATGTATAAAAGAGAGTGACATTTGATGATGACTTGACTTTTATATTCTGTATCAATGAATCTTTTTCGTTATATTTGCAATATTTTACGGTTATTTAATGGTAAACATCCTGTTATGAAATATATTTTTTTTGAATACTAACTATCTATTGCTAATAAAATTGAAAAATTATTATTTAATTTATTTTGTTTGTAAAAATTATAAATAATAATAATATACAATATATATTACAAGTTTTTAATTATAAATATAAATTAATTTAAAATGACCAAATTGTACAATTATTTATTATAAACATATTGATGATTATTTTCATTTATATTTTTCAAGAATCCGTGACTAAACTCTTGTTGTTATGAACGAGATTTGTTGGCAACAAATTCTCACTCGACTGTCATATCTGAAGATATAAACAAGTGATGAGTTGTTGTCTGTCGTCCCACTCTGTGGTTCACACATATAATATTTTTTAGATTCACTATTAATTATTAAATACTATAAGGAAAGAATGAACGAGAGAGAGAGAGAGAATAATGGTAGAAGTCTTCACATGCAGTATAATAATATTGGTTTGAAAGATATGATGAAATGTATAAAAGAGAGTGACATTTGATGATGACTTGACTTTTATATTCTGTATCAATGAATCTTTTTCGTTATATTTGTAATATTTTACGGTTATTTAATGGTAAACATCCTGTTATGAAATATATTTTCTTTGAATACTAACTATCTATTGATAATAAAATTGAAAAATTATTATTTAATTTATTTTGTTTGTAAAAATTATAAATAATAATAATATACAATATAAAGTGTACTAAAAGTGTACTTTATATTAAAAGTTTATAATTGTAAATATAAATTAATTTAGAATGACCAAATTGTACAATTATTTATTATAAACATATTGATGATTATTTTCATTTATATTTTTCAAGAATCTGTGACTAAACTCTTGTTGTTATGAACGAGATTTGTTGGCAACAAATTCTCACTCGACTGTCATATCTGAAGATATAAACAAGTGATGAGTTGTTGTCTGTCGTCCCACTCTGTGGTTCACACATATAATAGTTTCACACATTTCACCCTCTTTTCCTCTGACCAACAAATCATACAATACATACCGTATTGACGTATTCCTCCTCTTCTCTCGTATTATTGTCACTCAACTTAAGAATATAAAGACTTAAAGAAGGGTTGACTCAAACAGTATAAACTATTGTACATTTACTCACGTACTGTATGATCAATTTTGAGTACAAGCATTATTTAACAATACTATAACATATCTATGCTGAGTTTAATTAGTTTTAACAATTAAAATGACGATAATGCTATAATTGATATGATATGTTATTAGTTGGCCTAAACCAAAGGACTCGTCTCATTAATGGTGTGAGAGATACTTGAGGTGAGACCACTCTCTCATACATATAATTCCACAGAATATTCTACATTCATATACCATAATGTTTGTTAATATAGGGTCTAATTTTGCAATACTGTGTGGAATAATAGCTTTAGTGCCATCTCTCACATTGTGTACACACATAGAGGGCTTGCTTTCAATTGTATTCTTTGCTTGCATTACATTTTCATTGCTTTTAGCTTTTCGTTTGTTTAATAAAAAAGGAGAGGACTATTGCTTATGGATTGCTATACAAAGCAACTCTGAGTTAAAGGAAAGAAGCACTCGGGTGTTGAGAGAATAACAAGAAGATCGTACCTTTGCTCTCTCTCTCTCTCTCTCTCTCTCTCCTTATTTACAAATTGTCTGTTGAATACAAAGCGAGAGAGAGAGAGAGAGAGAGAGCACGTATACATAATAACGGATGGCAATTCAGTAATAGTGGGCACACATAAAAATATAGGTGCTCTTCTCAAAGGCCAATACCAATTGTTAGGCTGTTGTGTGATAACGACTTGTGTCCACAAAACTCTTACTCTACCCTCAATTGCTGTCCACTTCACACCTGCAAAATGTGGTGATACTGAACACTACACTCTGGTAGTGGACACAAGAATGCCATTAAACCTAATGCCTTGTAATGATATGTAAGGAATCGCATACCTTAGAGGTGTCGGCGCTCTTTCTATTATTAAAATACCGATGTTTTGCAATAAAATCCTTAGACTTTTTCAACTTTTATATTTTTCTCTTTTTTAAATGCAAAACAAGATTTTGCATAAATTATTTTAAGAAATATTATTACAAATTTACAAATATGTGTTCCATTTTTAATGTGAAATTAAAATTTTATTTTGTTAAATTTTGTTTAACAAATATTTGTTTAGTATTTGATTTACCAGATTTAAAAGCTCTCTCTCTCTCTCTCTCTCTCTCTCTCCTCAGATATATTAAGCCTTGAGAGACGACAGCAAAATCCAATTGTAATCCTCACTATATTTTTAGGTGTGATTTGATATTCAATTGGAGTAAAGCGTGAGATTCAGTAACGTTAGGTCTAAGCAATTGGGAAGCATAGGCCATGAAAATCAATGCTCAAACACATACACCAGCAGCTAATACGGTGTATTCAGCGATGGATGTGGTTATACATGCGATGTATATGCCATCGATGCCAACATTGCCAACACTGCAAACAATAAATATGCAGCGCTTGGTCTGCAAGAAAGGTCTCATTGAACTGGAAATACAAATATATGGTGAAAAATATTGGTTGACTGACCAGCTGTGTATGCTATGTATGTAATTGTGCCCAACACTCGCCACACAAAACTATGGTCACCCCAGAGGGACCCACAATGAGATTTAGTGCGGACACAGCCATCGCACACATTACTCCCTATTATGAGGTCTCATGCAGTCTCACAACTCACTCGCATCCAAACCCTTCCTTATCAAACACTTTGGCCTCAGATTGTATTGTGTAGTGACTAAAAACAAATACATTTAAGCATTTGTTGGCCAATGAGTTAAGTGTGAAATACCAGCCTCTCTCTCTCTCTCTCTCTCTCTCTCTCTCTCTCTCCCTCTCTCTCTGTTCGATAAATTATTCAACAAAATGAGCATGGCTCATCTGTACATCTTAGCCCACTTTCATTCGACTATACGGTATATAAACAATAAAGAGATTGAAACTCTTAAAATATATATTATATAAGTATAGAGTAGTGTGTGTTTTGATATCCATTTGATTAGAGCCGTTAGCGAATTGTCTTCCCGTATAGTACTGTCGACTGTTGTGCTAACCCTTTATGTAAAACTCTCTCTCTCTCTCTCTCTCTCTCACTCTCACTCTCTGCCAGTACTGTATGTGTAGTGAATGAGTGAATTAGTTGTCAACCTTTTCCTATCATTGCTCTCAATCGGTTGGACAATATTCTCACTGCCTTTCCGTTTATAGCCTTTCCATTCATTGTATTTATTAGTTGGCAAAACATTAGCGGACGACAGGTTTGAAAAGTTAATTAAATGAACAAATTAACAGACATTCATCACAACCCATCACATCATTCCACTACATAATACTCTTGATAATACTCACTCATAGGCGCTGCCGGAATCATATAATTAATTTATTATATCCACTAATATTATTTAATTCAATATTATTTTTTGTGTACATATAATGTTTGCTACAAATATTATACATAATTAATATTTAATTTATAAATTAAAAATTACTGATTAACCAACACTTCAATCAAAAATGATATGATATCTACATTATTGTTAGCAAAAGGCTTGACTATGGAGTGATTGTTACGTTAAGTATGTTTGATATATCACTGCATAATATATTTATCATTATAAAAATATTGGTAGAGATCAAGTATAAGGTCGAGATTGGACTCGTGTACCACTTGTGAAAGAATATTAACGCCAAACCAACAAACGATAGGCTCTCTCTCTCTCTCTCTCTCTCTCTCTCTCTCTCTCTCTCAGTTGTATTTTGAGATTTGATTGCTTTCACAACCAAACATCACAACATAAACTGTCTCTAGAGTCTAATTTTTGTGGGAGCCCACTATTACTGAATTGTCATCCGTTATTATGTATACGTGCTCTCTCTCTCTCTCTCTCTCATCGTTGCGGCAAATATGGAAAATAGGTATTGAAATAAATAAATTTTAGTCGTATAATACTGTATCACTAGTGGTCCTAAATATTATATCTATTGTATTGAATGCTACTCTACTTCAAAGCTAACGATCCTTTTATTATAGTATTTATATTTCGTGCTTCAAGTTTCCCACAAAATTCTCGACCAAAATAACTAATCTCTTAAAATGTATTGTGAATAATATTTTGCACATTCATTCACTCCTAAATTCTATACAAAACATACAAATCTCTCACTATTTCTTAGCATTAATAAGTCTAATCCGGTATTTGCAATGCTATATAAGATGTGCAACCGTTGCCAATACCTCATCAATCCCAACACATTTACCATTTTTTACAAACAAATCGTTTAGACTCTAAACTTTATACATTAAATTGAAAAACCATATAATATAGAATGTATAGACAGTATATACCGGCCGTAACTACCATTTTAGTGTCGGTAGTAAATGTTCAGACATTCAATTTTCCCCTCAATGTATATAACCGTCACATTCAACAAAATTACACACATAATATAACTTATAGTGTCTCTCTCTCTCTCTCTCTCTCTCTCTCTCTCTCTCTCGCTCTCTCGCTCTCTCGCTCTCTCATATTCTCGGTCAGAACTGTATTGTAATCGATTGAATAAATGTATTGTTAAGTTTTGCTCAGTATTTTGGCAGTGATATGTGTTTCATAAGTCCTGTGCCCCCAACCGCTAATTGTATTTGACTCCGAGAGACCCCCAGAAAATATGAGTACAACAATGCTTGCGCTTATATAAAAGCAGTGCACAAATAGGCCATATGGTGTCACGCCCTCCCTGTCCTCTTTTGCTGTATATGTCACATATGTAAGGGATGGTAGTGTTGCCCCTTTGCCCCCTCTATACCCCCCATAAACCCCTATTAAAGTTTCTAAAAAAGTTAAGGAACATAACGTGACTCAAACACAATATATTGTACGAGACTTTTATAATACAAATTTTATTTGCATTATAATAAATACGCTTAAATACATTATACACACAATGTATGATATATTTATACATACAGGTGCTGACAGTATAGTTCCCCTCCAACTCTCCATATCGTCAACAGTGAAAAATGTTTAAAACTGTTCCCAATATTTTATTTTTTATTTATTTTATTATTCGTTACTTTAATCCTATACTCCAAGTGTGGAGAGTGTGTACTCCAAGCGTCTGAAGTGTTAATACTTGTGTTCACTATTTAAATGATACTCGACTTCAAGAGTCGAATAAATTTTTATTTATTTAATAAAGAGATGAAGAAATATTGAATATTTATTATACAATACAGTATATGCATACATACTGTATGTATTCAGTATACTGTATACACTAATCAATAGATATTCAAACTATCAATATAACTCATCTTATAATGAATTCATTATAAGTTTTTAACTTAAATTTTTAACTAACTATGTACAGTACTTATACACAATTCTTACAATTCGTTAAATAAAAATTAGTTAACAAAGATATAGAATTAATAAATAAAATATATCTACAAAAAACTGATAAAATTGTTATTTTACAAAATATTCAATTATGAAATTTGTATTCAAAAATAAATCAAATGTCAATTTAGAGTCTGTTATAATTAATTTTGTTTCGTTTACAATGAATACGAAAGTCGCCTAAAGTCTTAACAAAACTTTTAAGTTTATATATCATTGCAGTCTTTAAAGCCATTTATAATCTGACGATAAGGTGTCATACTTTCTGTATTTAATAATAAAGTGCATAAAAACTCCAGAATGTATGATATAAACCCCTTAAAGCGTTTCAAATTTAGCATAATTTTAAAGTTAAAACACTTTAAAGTATTTTTATATATTTGATAATATTAACAAAAATGTTTAGTAACTAATACTGAGTTTATCGCTTGAATTTTGTCTAAAGTATTTAAACTAAATGTAATTAAATTTAATAATTACGACATTTCTGTTCTACAATATTTTAAAGTTTGATCACAATTGGAAAGTCTACTAAATATTTTATAATAAAACGCAGATAAAAGTGACAATTGAATTAAATGAACTAAAATATTTAGAATATATATATATATATATATATATAAGTAAAATTATATATAAGGGAGGGAGAGAGCGAGAGAAAGAAAGAAAGAAAGAAAGAAAGAAAGAAAGAAAGAGAAAGAGAGAGAGAGAGAGAGAGAGAGAGAGAGAGAGAGTTTAAGAATATCTTTTTAGTTAAAGTTTAAAGAAAGAAGAGATGAAAGAATATTTATATTGTGATATAAAGTGGTTATCTCTGAGTTTGTGTTATGCGGCTATTGTTATGCAATGCTCTTCAATATATCAAAAGCTATCCCTAGAGGGGAAATGAATGCTCTTAAACAGTACAAAAAAGTCTCCGACAACCTCTCCATCCTCTCATAATATACACCTAAATATATAAATTGTTTATATATTTTAGTTAACAAATGTACTGTACATAAATATAGTGTCAGTTTTGTAGTTATTAAAATAAAAACATTTTTATATTATATGACAGAACAAAATTGTTCTGCAATTCAACAAACATTTTTAAAATTAACAAATTTTTTCACTCCCTCTCTAACGTTAAAAGAGTAGCTAAAAGGCATTTAGTAATGAATGGTAAATGTATAGTGAAGTATAATAATAATATACATAAGGCTATAATAATATTGTCTACAATTTTCAGGATGTATTGCCATCAACTGGAGAAGCGTTGATTAAGTGTCGACTACTGATCACAACAACTGATTCCACATATTTTCGTATTAATGCACCAAAAGCTCATTTCCGATTAAAAATGAATATTTATTGTAAAAATGATTCGCTTATACAGTATAATGATATTATGCAACCATACTATAAATTAAGTAAAGTTTTAGAATTTTCTTTGTTTAAAATTATTAAAATAAAGCATATAGTGTGATATATCTTTTAGTATCATAAGAATTAATTAATTTTACTTTAATTTTTCGGAATGTATTAACATATTCAAAGATATTTTTAGCATATATTATACTAATATTATTCATTAATAATTATACAGTCTAAAAATTTCTCTAATAGTTTTGAGTATATAATTTGAAGAGAATATTTATGGGTAGTCTTTGATACAACTGTTTAACTGTTTTTATACAAAGATATATCTCAGGAATGAAATATTTAGTGATCCTTGACTTTAGAAATAGTGATATAATTAAGTTTATTGTATATAATAGGCAATAGTGTTGCGGATAGTGTACACAATCGGTTATCTACTCGTCCATCATATAAACTCATTGATGACTTTCTCTCCCTTATGGACAGAGAGTGGATAGAGTAGTGTGTAATACAGTACTAAAGCATATACTGTATAGTGAACTGAATTCACAATATAAAGTATTAAAAGTGAAGTCTAATTGAAATCAATGTTTAACGATATAATTTCCTGAATGAAGGGATTCCCCTCCTGTTTGCTGTCAATGAGCGTAAGAGCACAGGCAGGCGCTCAGACATACTGTACATACAATACATTGGCTTTGAGTGTAACGTTTGTTGCGATAACTTATTACATGCATAGACCAGAGATTGCGTGTAAAATAGCATATACTCTACTCCTATTGTATTATATATTTATCTCTCTCTCTCTCTCTCTCTCTCTCTCTCTCTCTCACACTATACAGTATATGCTTTAGTACTGTATTACACACTACTCTATCCACTCTCTGTCCATAAGGGAGAGAAAGTCATCAATGAGTTTATATGATGGACGAGTAGATAACCGATTGTGTACACTATCCACAACACTATTGCCTATTATAAACAATAAACTTAATTATATCACTATTTCTAAAGTCAAGGATCACTAAGAATTCTAAATATTTTATGCTTGTATTCTTAAGAATATTGTGATTTTTTGCTTAATTTTTACGATATTATCCGGATATTTTACGGATAACATATTACTAAAAACATACTTTTAATTAATTATAAAACTAACTTCACATAAGAGTTTAAATAATCGCTTAGCTCTCCTTTTTTGATTTTTTACAAATATTGCATTTTTGTAATCTCTCTCTCTCTCTCTCTCTCTCTCTCTCTCTCTCTTTACCGAAATGATTGAAGAGATACACAAGAATTTAGGGGATTTGTGGCACCGGGAGATACTCCGAGTCAGAGCCAGTCCAACCTCCCAATGTTACCGGATATTGTTGTTGTAGTCTAGTTATGATACACTCATTTGATCGACAAAAACCCATTGCCTTTATATCTGACTTTTTTGTCATGTGTTTTGCAAAGAATATATACCATATATTCATACCATATATCCCAATATCATTGCAAATCCCACACAATTCTCTCTCACATAACAATATATTCTGTGATAACATTAATCACTTGTGTAAACAGTATGTGATTTGTGTGCCTTTCAGTTGTGTATTATATCTCCAAAACAATAAGTACTGCAGAATGTATTGTATATTTAATAAGTTAGAGAATTTGATTTTTAAATTAAATTAAACGTTAAACAAACTTAGAAATTGCTTTTCGGTATAAATCGAGTACTTTAAATAGAGATTAGGTTTTAAAGTATATTAAAGTATATATTAATAAATTCATGTGCGATCAGTTAATACGGATTTAATGGTATTTATATTTGTAATATTTTTATATCAAGAATATTAGATTTAAAAACATATTTAGTTATTCTTTTATATTTTTGGAAGATTTTTAGTTTAATTTATTAATTCATTTCAAAAATATTTAATTGTAAACTCATTTGACCATTAATTGATTGGCACATTATATGAACATTCAGTATTGCTTTTTGTTTGGTTGCCATTACTTTTGTAGCAATTTATACTTTTTTGTGTTTAATACTCTAATATTGAGAGTTAGCCGTCACAATAAATAACTCCAATATTTAATCTCTCTCTCTCTCTCTCTCTCTCTCTCTTTATATTTCTGTTAGTAACTATGCTTAACGCTTAACATATTGTACAGTATGTATAATTTGGTGTTTTGTAATATCATTGAAATCAGTGAAAACGTTTTTATTATCAATAAATATTTGGGACTAATGTTTAAATTAGACCAACTCTCTCTCTAATATGTAATCTCATTATCCCTTATTATACACTCGATTGGACTCTTTTCAATAGTTTTTTCAATGTTTGGTCCAAAAAACACAAAAACTGATGCTTTGTTTGTGGTTTAGAACTTGTTTTATTTGTTGAATAAATTTGTGATCGCTTTGAATAAAACTAAATTTTATCCTTAAATAAGGTTTATTAACAAGACTTGTATGTAATTATTGGTAAATGTTTGTCAAATACATTTACAGGCATAAAGGGATATATTGTGTTATATAGTATATAATATACCATCAAATATTGTACACTTTATATTCAGCAAATGTGTTGATAAAATAATTTTTATAATTTAATTTACATTTAAATATAAATTTACATTTACAACATGATTACTTTTTAAAAGAAATAACATAAAACATTTACATGATATTAATTGAATATAATCTTAGTGTTTGCATTACCATTATTGTAATTTATATAATTGTTTTGATCTATTATGTGATCAAAATTTTAAAGAATTTTAGTTGTATTGTATTTCCCTTCTCCTCACTTCACGTCTCATCTCATATAACGTATTGCATATAATATGAGAATTTGTATGTATTCTGTCTGTCAATTATAGCTGTGCTTTTGTGTACAGACATCCGCTATTAGTGACCCTAAAGAATACAGAATGATGGAGAGAGAGAGAGAGAGAGAGAGAGAGAGAGAGAGAGAGAGAGAGAGAGAGAGAGAGAGAGAGAGAGAGAGNGTAAACGTAATGCTCGACTGATCGACACTAAAGCCATAGACAAAGTGTCACAAAGTATCTGAGACTCAGAGATAAATACCGGGAAACCCGAGAGAGAGAGAGAGAGAGTTGGTCTAATTTAAACATTAGTCCCAAATATTTATTGATAATAAAAACGTTTTTCCCATTGAGAGTCAGTTTCAGTCGTTTTGTGGATGAATGAGAGATGATTTGCTGGTAAAAGAGCTATCAGTTGACTTCCCCCTCGATTTGCTCTCATCCCAACCCAACCCACAGTCCAACTCTAATGCATCGGTTTATATATTATTAACGATATTACACTGATTTCTCGAGTTTAATACCAGAATATTACTTATAATTATAGTATGCGTTGACGGGTAGCTCCACTTCACACACCCTCTGTCCACCCGACCGACTACTCCGCCCAAACAGATGTGTGCATATAATTTGTCATTTAATATATTTATATTTTCCCAACAGATCTTCACAATAGACAAAAAACAAAATTTGAACCCAATTTAGTTTGCGTAATATTTTCAAACCCCGTAATTTAGCATGTTTTGTAATACAGTGTACTTCATTGATTGAGTCAACAAATTAGTTGTAAAGCCTGGGGTTAATATTATTTACTTCTTAAATGGTTTGTTGTAATCTCAGCTTTTTATATTTAAAATCAAACTTTTCATTGTATAACTAATCCTGTACATCGGTTTATTAATAAATTAATATTTCAACTAAAATTCATTTCAAATAAAATAATTAAAACTCAAAACAAATTAGACATTAAATTAGTAATTTAATTCAAGGTATTTTAAATTTATATTGTTCAATTATTTATTTAAAAAGAAATTAACGGAGTTTTTATAAAATATCATTAATAGTAAAAAAGTTTAAATGTAAACTTGTATAAATGCAAAAACGATAAAATATGGAAAGCTTTTGTCAATGAGTGCAGAACTCGTAAACAGTTTTTTGTCATTTAAATCTCAATAACATTAGATTTATGGACGAAATGTCACACAATATATTGATGTAGTATTTTAGTACTTTATTCTCAACTCCAAACTCTGTATTCTAAACGAATTGTCATTATTTGTCTGTAGTGTACTGTATATACAGTATACTGTATACGAGTACATGTAATACATGTAATATTGTATACAAAATATGAGAAAAATAATCTCAACTAATGGTTACTCGAAATAGTTATCACAATAAAAATAATATTTTATTTGACATAAAAATATATTATTATTACAGTCAATGACAACGAATGCCATGTTATGTTGTTTTAGTGTTCAATATGTTAGTGAAAACCATTAAAATGAGCCGATTTGTAGTCTCAATCACGTTATGTGTGGAAACAACACATTGAAACACATTATACCAATTTATAAGCCGTTATTTAAATGAGTTACTGTTTGGTGGGCACGAGACCGCCCATCACTCCCTACCCATTCTCGTTGTCATTTTGTTAGATTTTTACTATATTTTTATCATATTCTTTAAAGCGAAACAAATTATATCATATTTGTTAGCATTTTATAAAGCAAAATATGATGCAAATGAATATTTTATACTGTATTAGTAAATTAGTATAATTTAATCAATGATTCAGTGATCCATAAAAGTAGAGCTAAACACAACTATAAACTCAAAATGATATCTCAAATTAAATGTAACTGTGAATTGTATTTCGGGACTTATAATTCATTTGTCACTTCAATTTCATATAAAATCAAATGGTTTTTTACAGTAGATGTTAACAAAACAAGTTTATGTTATAAAGAAAGTAAATGACAGCCAAATGGTTGAGTCAGTGGTGTAAGTGTGCCGTTGAGACAATACTGGTTTCAATAGTTCGGGTCATTTATCACCACAACTCAACCATTGGGGGGTCACAAGCATTATACACAACATTCACTATTGGTTCACAACTAACTCACATTCAACTAAATTATGTTTTTAAGGGATAACTCAATACATTGTATTACTTATTTCAACATAAATAAACTTATTAATAAACAGTATTGTAAAATTATTCTTATATTTACCATATTGCAATATAATTGATATTTTTTAATGTGTAATAATTTATATCGATTGTTATGTTATTATATTTTTAAAATTATTTACGATACACAAAATACAATAAATGAAACGGGGGTTTAGACAGTGGAACCGCATAGACACGTGTCCACCACTGGATGCAAGCAAAATAATGTTTAAAGTTGCAGATATGGAATGAAACTAAAAAAACCGTAATCTCTCTCTCTCTCTCTCTCTCTCTCTCTCTCTCTCTCTCAGTTGTATTTTGAGATTTGATTGCTTTCACAACCAAACATCACAACATAAACTGTCTCTAGAGTCTAATTTTTGTGGGGTTTATAAGTGAATGAATCGGTGAAAGAAAGTGAATTATTTGTAGAATTACTTACAGTGACGG
>CAJPIZ010002187.1:0-14279 GCA_905368565.1 Medioppia subpectinata
GATAGAAGACTTGGATTTCAATCAAATGATGAATAAATTCAATGAAATGAAGGTTTTCTGCGAAACGATAGACAAAATGCAATGTATTTTGAATACAAATTATAGTGTTTTGAATGAAACGATTGATTGTGAAAATCAAGTGATTTTAGATATCAATCAAACTATTATTGATTGCAATTCATTGAAAATTAGTGAAACTTTGCTTTCAAATGACAAAACTGTTAACAATAAGTATTTCCACTGTTTTTATCCTAATTGTGAATATAAGGCAATACGAAAATTTGATTTAAAAAGACACAAAATAAATCATTCAAATATAAGACAATTTAAATGTGATTTCAATGATTGCAATAAAAGTTTTAAACGAAACTCACATTTAATTCAACACAAAAATGCCGTCCATTTGAACAAAAGATTTGTTTGTGATTTCAAAGATTGCGACAAAAGTTTTACAACAAAACAAAGTTTATTTCAACACAAAAGTTGTGTTCATTTGAATGAAAAGCGTTTCAAATGTAATGAAGAAAATTGTGGCAAAAGTTTTAGTCAAAAATCAAATCTAAATTCACACCAATTTACACATTTAGGCGATAAACCATTTGTTTGCGATTTCAATGAATGTAATAAACGTTTTTCGAGAAAATCTAATTTAAATGAACACAAGAATAGCGTTCACTTAAATCTAAATCAGCGATTGTTCTGTGATTTCAATAATTGTAACAAAAGTTTTAAACAAAAATCACATTTAAATCGACACAAAAAATACTTTCACTTGAAAGAAAAATAAGTTTTAAATATAATGACGAAAAATATTGCAAAAGTATTAATAGAAAGCAATAATAAATCATTTCATTTTATACATTCATTTGGGATAAAAATAATTTAATTTTGTATTATTCTAACTTAATTTAAATTTAATTGCTATAAATATGTTAACTATTCATTGAAAATATTGTTTTCACGCTTTGGTTGACTTAAATTAACAATAATATTATTATTCACTTAATCCGTTATAATTGTATTGATTTAAATTTTTAAACACAAAATAAACACATTTTAATTGAAAGTAAATATAACTCAAAACTGACGATGAATTTAACACAAACTATTGTATTGATAACCATATCATATGTGGCACTAATTGTGAGCACCGGTGCCGGCGATCCGTTTAAAGACTTTACAAAACCAATGACTGAATGCTATAAGAAGTCGGCCGAAGAGCGGATCCAATGCTTGCAAAGTGTGACCAAAGCGTGGAATTGTGTGACGAATGGCAGCGAAGAGCGCATCCAAATGTCTTGCGGTGAAGGAGAGGGCCGGCAGTGTTGTCCCATTTGGGCACTCATTGAATGTCAGCGCAAAATAATTGTAGAAAAGTGTGACAAAGAACTGTTGGAAGCGTTCAATAAAGTGGTATTTGATCCGCAAATCACAGCCAATGAACGACAAGACTGTCCTAAATATAAGTTGGGATCAAAACATTGCAAATCACTCCAAGATTTTGATTATATAATGGAAGTCAGGCCCGGAGTTGTGCCCAAACCCCGACCCGTCGACGACAACAAACCTGAGCCACAGATTAGCTTCTATAGTCTTCTCTGTCCATCGATTGAGTTACAAATTATCTCATTATTTGCCGCTATTTTTCTATATTTGCCGTAAAATAATGTTTTTAGAGACAAGTTATGATAATTTAAAAACAATTTGTTATTTATTATAATATTTATAATTTTAATTATATTTAATGTTTATATCAATACATGATTTTAAATTTGGATTTATAAATAAAATATTATAATTTTTGAAGAAAAAATTGTGTTTGGTTTTTTAATAATTTTAAATTAATTTTAATTAGGATACTAACAGAATATGGTGAAATTAAATTTGAATATAATCACCATGCTACTATCAATACATAAAAATTGTACAAAAAACAACAAATTGTTGTTAAATTAAAAAAGTTATTTATGAATTACAATCAAAAATTAAAATCATTATAAGTTACAAAGACAGACATACTTCGGTAGGCAGGGGAACAGTATATTAACAAAACACAGGCCATCGATGGCTCGATCGCCGCCACCGCTACAACAGTCGGCACCGGAATGGCTGCACACATTGTATGCCAACTCTCAATTGGATGTAATCTCGCGGCAGTCCATTACGGAAATGCCAGCGTATGTGCAAAATAGGGATACATTGAACTTCGCGGCGGGTGTGGCCGCGCCCGTCATCAACAGATCCGACCAAAACGTTCAGCACTTGGAGACCCTCTTCGGGGCCCATGATTACAACCCGGAGACAGCGCTGACGCCGGACGTGTTTCGCCGGCTTTACCACGAGGTTTGGTCGCACCGGTATCGGCAACAGTGGACTCGTGCGGTGCGCGCCCGACAACCGGCCGCCGCGCAGGCCATCCGAGACTACGCAAACTTATTGGACGGACTGTTGACAAACGGCACGGCATACCTGAACACAAGCAATCACGCCCACTATCGGCCTATACTGGCGGACCTGATGTTCAGGCGCTATCAACTGCGGACCACTATTGAAGTCCAGCACCGGGTGCGCGAAGCCGACGCTCTGGCGTCAATCAGAGGCGAGGATGTGATACAGAATACGGGTACCGGCGCTCCGCTATATCCGCACGTATTGAACAGTCAAAGCCATTCGTACGACAATCTGGTGAACCCACAGCGCAGGGCTGCCTATCAGGTCGAAGCCAACGCATACCGGCAACATTTGGTAGCCCTTCATGCGAATGACCCGAACCGGCACCTGATGTACGAGCGCTGGATCGCCGCAGTGAACCGTTTGATTGGGAAACTTCCGGCTCTTCCCCAACCAGTGCAGGGCGGGCGGGGACGGGCTCAGGTAGTACGGCCTCAAGTGGTGCGGCCTCAAGTGGTGCGGCCTCATGTACCAACAACAGCAAGAGGTCAACAACAAGGGAGCGCTTCGTCTATACTTCAGGGTCTATTGCAACAACAGGTGAGACAGGGAGGGACTGCACCCCAAACTACTCCACAGCCACAAACGGGTCAACAATCGGCAGGCGGTTCATCAATACTTCGGGGTCTATTGCAACGGCCGATCAGACCGGGAGCTACTGTAAGACCTACCCAACAGATTAGGCCTCTGCCACCCGTCAAACCAGCAGTTGTGACTCTCAGTTCAAGTGATGAGGAGGTGGACCATACATTGCCATCACATCCCGGATCGCCAGTCAGTGGGGGCAGCGGTTCCAGTCGTGCGTCACCGGCGCCCAAACGCACCAAATCTACGGTTGAAGAGACATCGCCCGAAGGTTACCGTCCGGACGCCGATCTGGGCTTTGATGAACAGGGGTTTACTAGTGGGCCGACTCTTCCCGACGACATCAACAAGACTATGGAAGATCTGTTTGCATCACAAACCGCCGGTACGTCACACGGGAGCGGACAATCAGGTGAGTGGGCGCAAGTAAACGAACTGTTTAATTTAGGAGACAACCGGCCAGTAGCGGGTCCCTCACACGGAGCCGAACATACGGGTGAGTGGCAACAGATCGGAACCGAGCAGAGGGAGGCCATTGTACGACAGCACTTTATCGACGAGCAGTTGCGTACTCTGGCAGCCGGTGACCGGACCCCAGATGTGCCCACTTTGGCCGTATTGGCGGGAAATTTGCGGATTCCTGCCATTCAGGGTATGCCTGAAGTGGACACAAGTGCTGAAGTGATTGATCCACACTATCGGTTGCAAGTGATCCGACAGTTGACTCATTTGTCACGTGAATTGCAAAACAATACTTCGGGAGAGTTGTATGGCATCGACGGTGTGGTTAGGACTGAGCAGTTGAGACAAATCAACGATACTCTGGATAAGTGGTGTCGATATCACTACTGGCACCGACACGACCAGCAATGAGTGTTCCCTTGCAATATACGTTTAGCCATTTTATTAGAGATTTGTAAATACAAAATATTATTCTGTATCACATTATCAATTAGAAATCCACACAAACTTAAATTTAAATTACATTATTATTTTAATTGTAAATTAACATAGAGCTCTTAATACATACAGTAGTTATTATCTAACATATAGTTATGAGATAACAATGTTGCCAATGTTGCCAATGTTTTAATGATGCCAAGGATTGTTAATTAATTAAATTATAAACAAATTTTAAAATAAATTGTCTTTTCTAAAACACCGAGCTTAAAACTAACAGACCACAATACACAAAAATTAGATCATCATAGAAATCTAATGGAAACACAATCATTAAAATTTAAAATAAAATTTAACAATATTTTTAAAGCTAAAAACAAATTGTTGTCAAACAAAATTTAAGCAAAAACCAAAAATATTGTTAAATTAAAACACAAATTAAAGAACAGTTACAATTACACAGACATACTTCGGGGACACCACTAGTCAGGGGAACAGTATATCAGCAAAACACAGGCCATCGATGATAGGACGAGAACAGACACCGTCTGAATGGCTGACTGCACTGTACGCCGAGTTTCAAATGAGTCCAATCATCAGGCCTGCAATCACCCAAAAGCCAGACTATATCCAAAACCCGGGGCCATTTGACGCGGCCGTAGCCCAGGCCACACTTGTAGTCAACCGGTCGGCACAAAACGATGCACACTTTCGGACACTCTTTGCCGCACAAAATTTCAATTGGACCACAGCGTTGACGCCCGACCTGTATCGGCGACTATACCAGGAGGTGTGGGCGCACAGCTATCAGGACCTGTGGGTAATACCGGTTCGCGCCCGACGGCTTGACATCGCCCCTGTCATCGAGCAGTACCGGTTGGTGTTGGACCAGATCATCGACAATACAGAACAGTATCGGTTGCAATACAATCACAACCACTTTCAACCAATACTGCGACCACTATTGGTACAGCGCCGGGACCTCCAGAACGCTCTCCAAAATCAGGGACTCACCCGAGCCCAAGTCCTCCAGGCTATTACTTGCCAAGACCTCATCACTTATACCGGGTCAGTTACCCAATACCCGCACATATTAGACGACCATAACGTGTCATACAATCAGATGCCCGACCCGGAGCTCCGTAATCAATACATGACTCGCGTGAACGCATACGTCGAGCATTTGCGCACCGGTCAGCGCAGTCATCCCAATCAACAGCTCATGTATCAGCGCTGGATCGCTGCCGTCGAGTATTTGGTGCGACACCTTTTTCCAGACTTTGTACTCGCGGTGCCGACCGGCCGCGGCCGGGGACGGGCTGCCGATCGCGGGGCACCCGCTAGAGGTCGTGGCAGACGCGGCGTCGGCGCACACAGACCTCAACTCAGACCAGAAGCAACACCGGCACTGCAGCGACCGATCAGACCGGGAGTGACTGTAAGACATACCCAACAAATTAGGCCTCTGCCACCCGTCAAACCAGATGTAGTAACTCTCAGTTCAAGTGATGAGGAGGCGAACAATACGCCGCCATCACATCCCGGATCGCCAGTCAGTGGGGGCAGCGCTTCCAGTCGTGCGTCACCGGCGCCCAAACGCACTAAATCTATGGTCGAAGAGACATCGCCCGAAGGTTACCGTCCGGACGCCGATCTGGGCTTTGATGAACAGGGGTTTACTAGTGGGCCGACTCTTCCCGACGACATCAACAAGACTATGGAGAATCTGTTTGCATTACAAGGCACGGGACCGTCACATGGGAGCCGACAATCAGGTGAGTGGGCGCAAGTGGACGAACTGTTTAATTTAGGAGACAACCGGTCAGTGGAGGGTCCCTCACACGGAGCCACACATACGGGTGAGTGGCAACAGATCACACCCGAGCAGAGGGAGGCCATTGCACGACAGCTGTTTATTGACGAGCAGTTAAGGACTCTGCCAGCCGGTGACCGGACCCCAGATGTGCCCACTTTGGCCGTATTGGCGGCAAATCTGCGGATTCCTGCCATTCAGGGTATGCCTGAAGTGGACACAAGTGCTGAAGTGATTGATCCACACTATCGGCTGCAAGTGATCCGACAGTTGACTCATTTGTCACGTGAACTGCAAAACAACACTTCGGGAGAGTTGTATGGCATCGACGGTGTGGTTAGGGATCACCAGTTGACACAAATCAACGATACTCTGGATAAGTGGTGTCGATATCACTACTGGCACCGACACGACCAGCAATGAGTGTTCCCTTGCAATAAGCGTTGAGCCATTTTATTAGAGATTTGTAAATAAAAAATGTTATTCTGTATCACATTTATTAATTAGAAATCAACACAAACTTAAATTTAAATTACATTATTATTTTAATTGTAAATTAACATAGAGCTCTTATAACATAGTTATTAACAATGTTATCAATGTTGCAAATTTTGAGAATGTTACCAATGTTACCAATGATGCCAATGATGACAGAAATTGATAATTTATTTAATTATAAACACATTTTAAAATAAATTGTGTTTTTTAAAACACCAAGCACTAAGTGGTGTCAATATCACTACTGGCACCGATAGGACTAGCAATCAGTGTTCACTTGCAATAAGCGTTGAGCAATTTTATTAGAGATTTGTAAATAAAAATAGTTATTCTGAATCACATTTATTAATTATAAATCAACACAAACTTAAATTTAAATTACATTATTAATTTAATTGTAAATTAACATAGATCTTGTTGTTGTCAACAATGTTGTCAATGTTGCCAATGATGCCAAGGATTGTTAATTAACTTAATTATAAACAAATTTTAAAATAAATTGTGTTTTCTAAAATACCGAGCTCAAAACTAACAAACCACAATACACTAAAATTGGATCATCATAGTATCTAATTAAAACACAATCGTTAAAATCTAAAATAAAAGTTAACAATATTTTTAAAGCTAAAACCAAATTGTTGTCAAACAAAATTTAAACAAAAACTCAAACTATTGTTAAATTAAAACTCATAAGTTAAACAACAGTTGCAATCACACAGACATACGTCGAGAGCACCATTGGTCAGGGGAACAGTATATCAGCAAAAGTACAGGTCATCGATGGCAGGACAGGAGCTGACACCGGCTCAATGGCTGACTGCACTGTACGCCGAGTTTAAAATGAACCCAATCGTTAGGGCTGGCATAACCCAAAAGCCAGCCTATATCCAAGACCCGGTGCCATTTGACGCGGCCGTAGCCCAGGCCACACTTGTAGTTAACCGGTCGGCCGAAAACGAGTTACACTTGCGGACACTCTTTGGCGCACAGGATTTCAATTGGGACACAGCGTTGACGCCCGACCTGTACCGGCGGTTGTACCACGAGGTGTGGGCGTTTGCCTATCAGGCCATGTGGGTAATACCGGTTCGCTGCCGAGGGGCTGACATCGCCCCTATCATCGCGCAGTACCGGTTGGTGTTGGACCAGATCATTGAGGCCACAGGAGAGTATCGGTTGGAATACAATCACAACCACTTTCGGCCGATACTGCGACAGCTACTGCTACAGCGCCGAGACCTCGAGACCGCTCTCGTAAATCACGGCATCAGCCGATTCCGAGCACTTGAATCTATTACTTGCCACGACGTGATCGCTTATACCGGGCCTACAGTTATCCAATACCCGCACATATTGGACAACCAGAATGTGTCGTACGATGACATGCCCGACCAGGCACACCGCGATTTATACTGGACTCGTGTGAACAGATACGTCGACCATTTGGCCGACGCTCAGCACAATCATCCCGACCAACACCAGATGTATCAGCGCTGGATCGATGCCATCGAGCATTTGATGCGACACCTTTTTCCAGACTTTGTAATCGTAGTGCTGATGGGCCGCGGACGGGGACGGGCTGCCAATCGCGGGGTACGCAGTAGAGGGCGTGGAGGGCCCGGCGTTGCCGTTCCCAGACCCCAAATTAGACCAGAAGCAGCACAGATGACGCTGCAGCCACTGGTCAGACCGGAAGTGACTGTAAGACATATCCAACAGACACCGGCCAAACCAGTTGTAGTGTCTCATAGTTCAAGTGATGAAGAGGCGGGCCATACGCCACCGTCACATCACGGATCGCCAGTCAGTGGGGGCAGCGCTTCCAGTCGCTCGTCGCCGGCGCCTAAACGCACCAAATTTATAGTCGAAGAGACATCGCCCGAAGGTTACCGTCCGGACGCCGACCTGGGCTTTGATGAACAGGGGTTTACTAGTGGGCCGACTCTTCCCGACGACATCAACAAGACTATGGAAGATCTGTTTGCATCACAAGACGCCGGTGCGTCTCATGAGAGCGGACAAACAGGTAAGTGGGCAAAAGTTGACGAACTGTTTAATTTAGACGACAACCGCCCACAGGCGGGTCCCTCACACGGAGCCGCACATACAGGTGAGTGGCAACAGATCACACCCGAGCAGAGGGAGGCCATTGAACGACAGCTGTTCATTGACGAGCAGTTACGTACTCTGCCAGCCGGTGACCGGACCCCAGATGTGCCCACTTTGGCCGTATTGGCGGCAAATCTGCGCATTTCTGTCATTCAGGGTATGCCTGAAGTGGACACAAGTGCTGAAGTGATTGATCCACACTATCGGCTGCAAGTGATCCGACAGTTGACTCATTTGTCACGTGAACTGCAAAACAACACTTCGGGAGAGTTGTATGGCATTGACGGTGAGGTTAGGGCTGAGCAGTTGACACAAATCAACGATACTCTCGATAAATGGTGTCGATATCACTACTGGCACCGATAGGACTAGCAATCAGTGTCCCCTAAATACTGAGCAATTTTATTAGAAATTATTAAATAAAAAATGTTATACTGTATTACTTTTTCAACAGAAACTTAAATTTAAATTACATTATTATTTTACCCGTAAATTCATGTAGAGCTCTCTTAACATAGTTGTTTATTTAAAAAACCATTTTAAAACAAACAAATTACAGTTGACAAGAGTTTGACGTCGTTGAAATAACAGCCATGATAATATAAAAATTTAATTCTATACAACATTTTGCACACAAATAAAATAACGTAAAAACCAAAATTAATTAGCAAAATAATTGAGAGCACCGATGGGAATGATTATTACAACATTAGTTACTAATGATAACATGGTCGGTAATGACCAACAATAATTGTTTTTAAATAAAGATTTTTATATTTAAAAAATGTTTAGCGAGTAGATTTTACTAAAGTTTAAGTGGTTATGCTTTTTAAAATTGAGTATAATTTAATTATCATAATAATTTAAGTTGTTCACAAGACTTCCTAGAAAAAATAAAACAATAAAATGCTAATTGTAAAACAAATAAAACTATTGTTGCCAAACAAAATTTAGACCGAGATATAGTAAAACCAAAAGTCACGATCAATTACAAAGACACAGACATCGGGAGCACCGATAGTCAGAGCACCAGTACTTTAGCAAAACACAGACCAACCGATGGCAGACCCAGCAAACGAGCCCCAAGTGCCGCAGCAGACACCGCAACAATGGCTAAACGCATTGTATCGCAACTATCCCTTCAATCATGTGCTTCGGGATCGCATTCGCATCGCTCGGCAATACTATATGAATCGGGAGGCTATGGAAGCGTCCACTTTCCGAGCCGTAGAAACAGTCAACCGAACGATGCAAACCGCCGGCCAATTGATGAACCTCTTCCGTGGCCAGCATTACAACGCGGCGGCGCTCACACCCGACGTGTACCGTCAGCTCTACCAAGAGATTTGGTCGCATCGGTACGTCCAACAGTGGACGACAGTCGTGCTCTGCCGACGACCGGCCACGGCTGCGGCCATAGGCCAGTATCGCACAGTGTTGAACGAGTTTGCAGACGCTGTGGATCAATACAAAAAGAGTCTCAACCACAACCACTTTCGGCCTATACTCCAGGACCTGTTGGCGCGACGCCTCCAACTCTACAATACCCTTCGACAACAACACGGGCTGTCGGAGGCGGCAGTGCTCGAGTCCATCACTTACGACGATGTGGTGCGCAATACCGGTGCTCAAGCGGTCCCGTATCCCACGATATCAGACAACCCGAACGTGTCGTACGACAATATGCCGGACCCGGCGATGAGACAGGCGTATCGGGCGGAGGCTCAGGCCTATGTCAACCATTTGCGCGCTCTTCAGGCCACTGAAGGGCCCGCCGGGCAGCTGATGCTCCAGCGCTGGATCAACGCCGTCGAGCATATGGTCGGTTTGCTTGGCATCGGTCTGGCAGCAGCAGCCGCGGGAAACGCCTCGGCTAGCGTTGCCGCACCTGGAAGTCAGTTGCTTCAGATCGGAGCACATCGTCCGGTATCACCGGTTGGCGCCCGACCACAGCGACCACAAGTGGGAAATCAACAAATACTTAGAAATCTATTGCAACCACAGGGAGGAGCACATCAGCAGCAAAATCCAGCGCCGGTTATCAATCCACAACTGATGGAGGAGTTGCTCGAACAGCAGGACCTCATGGTTTTCCATAACGTGCCCTACAATCAAAACTTGCAACAATCGGCACAGGAAGCACAGTTGGCAGGGACTGCACCCCAGACCACTCCACAAACGGGTCCACAATCAACGGGCGGTTCATCAATACTTCGGGGTCTATTGCAGCAACCGATCAGACCGGGAGCCACTGTAAGACATACCCAACAGATTAGGCCTCAATCACCCGTCAAACCAATTGTGGTGTCTCTCAGTTCAAGTGACGAGGAGGCGGGCCATACGCCGCCATCACCTCACGGATCGCCAGTCAGTCGGGGCAGCGGTTCCAGTCGTGGCAGTGGCCGCGTGTTTGCGTGGTTTAGATGCCAGCTTCTCTGTAGCGGGCTCCCAATGGCAGGCCTGCGGCTGGACCCGAAACTACTAGTCCCCAAATGATCACCCGGCTGATAAGGGCTGCTGTACAACAAGACTATGGAGGATCTGTTTGCATCGCAAGGACCGTCACATGGAAGCGGACAATCAGGTGAGTGGGCAAAAGTGGACGAGCTGTTTAATTTACAAGACAACCGCCCACTGGGGGGTCCCTCACACGGAGCCGAACATACAGGTGAGTGGCAACAGATCGGACCCGAGCAGAGGGAGGCCATTGCACGACAAGCGTTTATCGACGAGCAGTTACGTACTCTGGCAGCGGGTGACCGGACCCCAGATGTGCCCACTTTGGCCGTATTGGCGGCAAATCTGCGGATTCATGCCATTCAGGGTATGCCTGAAGTGGACACAAGCGATGGAGTGAATGATCCACACTATCGGTTGCAAGTGATCCGACAGTTGAGTCATTTGTCTCGTGAACTGCAAAACAACACTTCTGGAGAGTTGTATGCGTAGCTGCCACACCAATCCCGCCTCGTCAACTGTGTTTAGTTGCTATGGGAGCTTTTCACCACAGCTATAGTGATGACCGTGGCTGTGCTGGTCGTTACTCACAAGGGAAAACTTATGGTTCGCAAGAGCAATTTTATCAGAGATTTTTAAATAAAAAATGTTATACTGTTTCACATTTACCAATTAGATGTCAACACAAACTTTAATTTAAATTACATTATTATTTTGACCAACCGTTGACCATAAATTCACATAGAGCTCTCATAACATAGTTGTTTATTTAAAAAACCATTATAAAATAACCAAATTACAATAACAGGAGTTGGACGTCGCTCAAATAACAACCATGATAACATAACAATTAAAACTCAATACAGCATGTTGTCTTTCTGGACAATGGAGCATTTTACTCACAAATAAAATAAATTATTAACAAATAAAATAACGTAAAACCCAAATTAACATCATTAGCAAAACATAAGAGCACCGATAGGTATAATCATTACAACTGTAGTTACTATTGTCGGTAATGAGTCATTACTAGTGATCAACAATAATTGTTTTAAAAAAAAAAGATTTTATATTTAAAAAATGTTTAGCAAATAGATTTTACTAAACTTTAAGTGGATATAATTTTTCAAATTGAGTATAATTTAATTATCATGATAATTTAAATTGTTCACAAGACTTCCTAGGAAAAATCAAACAATAAAATGCTAATTGTAAAACAAATAAAACTATTGTTGCCAAACAAAATTTAAACCGAGATTACAGTAAAACCAAAAGTCAGAATCAATTACAAAAACACAGACATCGGGAGCGCACCGATAGTGAGGGCACCAGTAGTTCAGCAAAACACAGACCAAGGGATGGCAGACCAACCAAACAGAGCCCAATTGCTACAGAAAACAACGGCCTCAGTGCAGGGATGGATACAATTATTGTATCGCTGCTATCCCTTCAAACATGTGGTTCGAAATAGCATTTCGCATAAACAGCAATACCGTGCAAATCGGACGGCTATGGAAGCGGCCTCTTTCCGAGCCGTACAAACCGCGAACCGAACGATGCAAACCGACGGCCAATTGATGAATCTCTTCCGCGGCGAGCACTACAACGCGGCGGCGCTGACGCCCGACGTGTACCGTCAGCTCTACCAAGAAATTTGGTCGCATCGGTATTGCCAACAGTGGATGACAGTCGCGCTCTGTCGACGACCGGACACCGCGGCGGTCATAGGCCAGTATCGCCAAGTGTTGGAAGAGTTTATAGAGGGTATGGATAATTACAAAACCACTCCCAACCACAACCACTATCGGCCTCTACTGATGGACACGTTGGACCGACGCCTCTAACTCGACAATACCCTTCGACAACAACACGGCCTGTCAGAGGAGGCAGTGCTCGCGTCCATTACTTTCGACGATGTGGTGCGCAGTGCCGGTTCTCAAGGGGTCCCCTATCCGAGCGTATTAGACAATCCACACGTGACGTACAACAATATGCCGGACCCGGCGATGAGGCAGACGTATCGGGCGGAGGTTACGGCCTATGCCAACCATTTGCGCGGCCTTCAGGCCAGCGAAGGACCCGCCGAGCAGCTCATGTTCCAGCGCTGGATCAACGCAGTCGACCATATGGCCGGTTTGTGCGGCGCCGGTCAGGCATCAGCAGCCGTGGGATCCGCCTCGGCTAGCGTTGGCGCGCCTGGAGATCAATCGATTCAAATCGGAGCACATCGTCCGGCATTACCGGTTGCCCGACCACAGCGACCTCAGGGCGGGGCAATCAGATATCAACTGCAACCTCTGGCCCCACCGCCGTCCGTCCCGCCAATGCTTCAACAGATGCCGCCGGGATATCAGGCAATGCAGACACAGTTAGCACAGGCGGCACAGGAAGAACAGGCAGCACAAGCAGCACAGTTAGCTCAGGCAGCGCAGGCCGCACAGGCGGCACAGTTAGCACAAGAGGCCCAGGCAGCACAGGCGGTACAGCAAATACCGCCTGTACGCCGACCAATAGTGCGGACTGCGGACCACAGATCTACTTCTTTCTATGAAAGGCCCTCATATATCGACTCGAGAAATGCCGTCCGAAGCAAACGCGCCCGACTTATCGACGACCACATCACTGCGCCCGTTGAGTACAACCTCCCGGAGCTGGATATCGATGAATACGGGAACATTAGGCAACAATGGCCCGCAGATATCAATGTAAGTTTGCAACAGTTGTTTGGTCAGAATCAGCAACAGGTCCAGCAATTGGCCGGCCCTTCACATCAAGTCGGAGCCCAATGGGAGTGGCAGCACATGCAAGGCCTACACCCGGAGGCACAGACGAGACAACACTTTGTCGACCAACAGATACAGACTTTGGCCCCAAATGACAGGACACCAGATGTACCTAATTTGCGCTCATATTCGGGTTCATTGGGACTCCGATTGATGCCCAATATTCCCGTTCCGGACAACAATCCCAACGCCGGTAACAATTACTACCGCTTACAAGTGATCCGACAATTGATTGAATTGTCCGCATAGTTACACAACAATGAGTCGGAGCACTGGTATGGCGTCAACGCACACGTCAGGGCTGCAGAGACGGCACGTATTGATGGCATTATCGAGAAATGGATTTGCTATCATTGGCAGCGCCGACAACATTAGCAGTAAGTGTTTCTCTCCCGCAGCGCCTTTCAAATGTTGAACAAAAATTTTCTACAGAGAAAATCCAATAAATATTTGTAAAAAATAAAATGATTGAAAATAAATTTAAAATTATTAATCAAATTAGAAATAAAATTACGTAAAACATGAACGGAAAGCAGAAACCCATTGAAATAATTGATGCTTATTTTACCAATCATACCCGTGTTGCCAATGATGCTAATGTTGCTAATGTTGCCAATGATGCTAATGTTGCTAATGTTGCCAATGATGCTAATGTTGCTAATGTTGCCAATGATGCTAATGTT
>CAJPIZ010002188.1:0-14278 GCA_905368565.1 Medioppia subpectinata
AACAGCGATGGAAAAGTTTAGTTGTGTTTGTTAACAGATAAAAACAAATGCCAAAAAAGTTTTTAAACAAACTTTTTCAAACACTTTTGTATTCTCTAATGTCTTGATTGTGAACGTGATTCTCAATTATCAACAAAAATAATAATGAATAATAGGATATGTTATGTATTATTAGCCATATTTATATCTATCGCAGCATTTGTCGTGATTTATAATAACTCAAAAAATGATTTCAACAAAATTCCTACAAAATTGAAACTCAATTCGCAAACGAGTGATAAGATTGTGTCAAAATTAGCGAAGAATGAAAGTGATAATGAAGTGACTGTTAGGACAAGGAGTGGACAACTGAGTGGCCGGGCGTTGGATGTGTTCGGACAGACGGTCTACGCGTTCGTCGGCGTTCCGTACGCCAGTCCACCGTTGGGTGAACTCAGGTTTTCGTCGCCACAGCCCGTGAAACGATGGCCAGGAGTGCGATCGGCCACACAATTCACGCCAATGTGTCCGCAAGTGATTATTCCCAAAACACTTGTGGACATGAATTATATCAGCGAAAACATATCGGAAGACTGTCTGAGTCTTAATATATGGACGCCTGAAATACGGCCCAAGAAGTTGAGGACAGTTATGGTTTGGATACACGGCGGAGGCTTTCTGTACAACTCGGCTAATATTCATGAGAAAGACGGACGCGTTTTGGCTAATTATGGCGATGTTGTGGTCGTTACCATCAATTACAGGTATTATTTGAAATGTTTTGATTGACTTTTATCTAGATTTCAATGTGTATACGTGTATAGAGTGGGAGTGTTTGGATTTTTAAACACCCGGACAGAGGAGGCGCCCGGAAATATGGGTATATATGACCAGTCAATGGCATTGAATTGGATCAAAGACAATATCATGGCTTTCGGCGGCGATCCCAACAAACTGGTGCCGTTTGGCGAGAGTGCGGGCGCTATAAGTATTGGTAAGGGGCGACTCTTTGTACGCTCTGTCCATTATTTTGGGCAATCGATGCTCAATGAGGTGAGCGATGTTCGGCTCTCTTTGTTGGCGGGCGTTGGGCTCCGGGTGTTTGTGTTGATACAGAAGCCAACCCATGAGCTGCCAATCCAAACGCATCGCTTCCTTCTTCACAAACCGGACATTACATTTGCGAAGAGTGTTGTAGAGCACAGACTTAGTGTCCAACTCTGACGGAGATTTACAGTAGAGATGCATTTGTACGGTATAGCCAAAGAGCACTCGTATATATCGTCGCCGACCGCTGTTTGTGTGCAAACCGTGCCGTCGGTCTGAGAGGACGGTCGGGTCGGCGGACGTGGGAAACGTGTTGTGCAAACCGGCCTTCAATTGTCGCTTATAGTCGTCAATATTCCAGACCCGTGTGGGCGCGCATACCATACACTCCTTGTCCTCAATGGCTTCGCTATCTACTATTGATCTCATGAAACTTCCGGCGAGATATTTCATAAACGATGGCTTCAATTCCCGGTATTCATCATCACTTAATGGCATCAATAGCTTAACACTTGTCTCATCTTCGCGTCCACTCCACCGCCACATCAGTTTCATCACACGAGTCATCAGCCGTGACAGCACTGACAGCACTAAACCCATACTACATGTATATGTGGTATTTGTGGATCAGTTCATGCGATTTAATAATTAGTGGACTAAACATTAGCTGAAGACTTCACACAATCCAACGATTCTTCAAACCATTCAATAAATAGATATTTTTACAGTATTTTTGTGATTCTCGCACTTTTGGGACTACAAGTGGTATGCATTTTACAGTATCTACAACTTTTACAACTTTTTAGTTTTGCTCTTTGTAATTCTATTTATTTTAATTGTTTTATTTATAAATTATAATTAATTGTCAATTTTATAAATTTAATTTTATAAATTGCTTTTATAATTGTCAATTTATTTTAGTTACTTGCTTCTCATATTAAATTAATCTAATTGCAAATTAAATGCTGTTTGTGTTTATATAATCTCTTCCAAGAATCGTCTTATAATATAAAATATGACTTAAAAATAATAAATTACTTCTAAATCAATATTATATAAGATTTGAAAATTGTTTCTCCAGAGGGAAACACGTAAAGACTTTATAACTTTCATGAAGTTGTGAACAAAATGTAGCATTTCTTGAACATTGATTTTGTATTCATTAATTATTCCTCGTTTTTATACATTTTATCATTTAATGTATTAATTATGCGATTAATAAAAACTAATAAAATTCAATGAAAATGTTTAAAATAAGAAACAATTTTAAAAATCAAAAGAATTTCATATAAATGTTATTCAATTTTAAATACAAAAATATTTTTTTTGAAAATAAAACAAACATTAATGTAACACATGGTTTGGATGGCCTCCAAATAAAAGCACTAAATATTCGGGATTATCTAGATTATTATCTATAATATAATCAAATTCCTATAATGTACTAAAAGCCAAAAAAGTACTTTTCAATTGCTTTCACTTTCAATTATTTAAACCCACTTTTAGTACACAAAACAAAAAACTATTGAATTTAAATGTGGATTTCATTTGAAAAGTGTGTTTCAAAACCAAATTCAGTTCATTTCATAAGATGTTAAGTCCATTAGAAAATGCAAGGAATAGCCAGAGGGTTAGGCACTGTATTTGCAAACAAATAAAAAAAGCCCACAAAACCCTCTTCTTCTGCCTTACCTGCGATTTTACAGATTGAAAATATGATCAGTTTATAGCGTATTATATACTTTTAAAAGGCAATTGAATAATTAGTTTTGTTTCTAAAAATAGCTAATTTTTGAACAAAACTAGTTATGAAGAACTCCTCGATAAAAATCAATTACATTATAACATATATTTCTGATGACTGACTTATCCATCTCTCCATTACCTGAGTTTCAGCCATCGGTTTGGCATAAATCTAAAAATAAAACTCAAATGAATGGACAGATGAAAGGCATACGTAAGAGAGAAAAAGTGGGCAATAATTACTGTCCCCTCAAAAATGTGTGCTAAAAGTGAAATTAATTTATGTTTTCTCTTCACAAAACTTTCCAAAAAAGCAGCAAAAACTGAGACAAATATTTTTATATTTGTTTTTTATTTAATATGACTTTGAATTCATAAACAGTTTTATAATTTTCTTCAAAACCGTATTTTTCAGATTAGTGTATAGTTTTGCGTTAAAACTAGTGATTATTTGCGAAATAAAAAATTTAAATATATGTAATTTGAAAAAGTTTTATTATTATCTATTTTAAGGAGATTTAAATATCTTTATTTGCATTTTATATAATCTACAAAAGTGTTCGTAAAATTGAATAAATAATTAATTTAAATAATATTATTTATAAATCAATGAGAAAAACAATGAATGGAAACTTTATAAAGGCGTTTCAAAATCACATCATTTGTTTTTTAACAGCGATGGAAAAGTTTAGTTGTGTTTGTTAACAGATAAAAACAAATGCCAAAAAAGTTTTTAAACAAACTTTTTCAAACACTTTTGTATTCTCTAATGTCTTGATTGTAAACGTGATTCTCAATTATCAACAAAATTAATAATGAATAATAGGATATGTTATGTATTATTAGCCATATTTATATCCATCGCAGCATTTGTCGTGATTTATAATAACTCAAAAAATGATTTCAACAAAATTCCCACAAAATTGAAACTCAATTCGCAAACGAGTGATAAGATTGTGTCAAAATCAGCGAAGAATGAAAGTGATAATGAAGTGACTGTTAGGACAAGGAGTGGACAACTGAGTGGCCGGGCGTTGGATGTGTTCGGACGGACGGTCTACGCGTTCGTCGGCGTTCCGTACGCCAGTCCACCGTTGGGTGAACTCAGGTTCTCGTCGCCACAGCCCGTGAAACGATGGCCAGGAGTGCGTTCGGCCACACAATTCACGCCAATGTGTCCGCAAGTGATTATTCCCAAAACACTTGTGGACATGAATTATATCAGCGAAAACATATCAGAAGACTGTCTGAGTCTTAATATATGGACGCCTGAAATACGGCCCAAGAAGTTGAGGACAGTTATGGTTTGGATACACGGCGGAGGCTTTCTATACAACTCGGCTAATATTCATGAGAAAGACGGACGCGTTTTGGCTAATTATGGCGATGTTGTGGTCGTTACCATCAATTACAGGTATTATTTGACATGTTTTGATTGACTTTTATCTAGATTTCAATGTGTATACATGTATAGAGTGGGAGTGTTTGGATTTTTAAACACCCGGACAGAGGAGGCTCCGCCTTTATACCCATATATACTGGTCAGTTACCGTAACTTAACCTAGTTTCTGTTATAGTACCGAAAGCCGCCGCTAGGGTTGTTTGACCACGGCAAACCGCTCTCACGCCCGCGATATTCATAACCATTATTAATGACGTTCAATAAGACAAAGGGTCTGTTCTCGCGGGCCATTACCCAAAGCGGAAGCTTTTTCTTACCGCAAACCTCACAGACATTTGAAAACTCCAAGAAATTTGCAAAACTTGTCGGCTGTTTAGACGAAGAAGAAGAGGACGACTATATCAACACATTTTCTATTGATTCCGTTGACTGTCTTAAAGCGACAACATTTGACAAATTGCTCGAAGTATTCAATGATTTATTATATTTTTAGTTTACTTTCTTTTGCAGACAAACAAATTCATAAATCATTTATTTTATTTACAAGTTTTTATTCTGAAATTTTGAGTGATTTATAATTTGTTATTATTTGGAAAATTTGTGTATATTTTAGGCCTCAAACTCATTCCTCGACACATCTCTGATGGCATTCATGCCATCAATCGATTCATATTTTGAAGACATTATCTTAAAGCGACAACATTTGACAAATTGCTCGAAGTATTCAATGATTTATTATATTTTTAGTTTACTTTCTTTTGCAGACAAACAAATTCATAAATCATTTATTTTATTTACAAGTTTTTATTCTGAGTTTACAAGTAGTTGTTATTACAAAATTTTGAGTGATTTATAATTTGTTATTATTTGGAAAATTTGTGTATATTTTAGGCCTCAAACTCATTCCTCGACACATCTCTGATGGCATTCATGCCATCAATCGATTCATATTTTGAAGACATTGAATCCCCGGTTGAGTACATTCTGGAAGACAACGCCTATTCAAATATGAAGGAACTGATGACCGGTTTGGTCCGAAACGAGGGCTCATTCTTTGTGTATATCTTGAATCCAAACCTCTTTAAACTAAACAGTTATCCAGAGTTGCGGACATTGAAAGAGACGCGAGAAATGTTCATAAATCTAATCAAGAATAAGACAGATATCAAAGAAGATATGCTGACATTTGTGGCCAAAAACTACATAAATGGTCCTCAAAATGACTCTTCGGAGAAGAATATCGAGCGTCTGATAGAGGCCTTCGGTAACGCCATAATGAACTGTCCGACCATTTATTTAGCCGACGAATTGGTGGCCAGAAATAAGACGGTTTACATGTATTTATATAATCACAGACCAAAGTCTAGTCAATTCGGTGAGTGGTTGGGAACCGTTCACTACACGGAAGTGCCCTTTGTTTTTGGTTATCCCCTCCGAAGAACCGATATCTTCAGTAAATTAGATATAGAGTTCTCCAAACGGATTATGAAAACGTGGTCTCATTTCGCCAAAACCGGGTATTTTTATATTGGATTTCCTGATATTGTAATTGTTTTTTAATACATTTTTTGAAATGTGTTTTTTTAAAACAATTTTAGTCAAGTTTTGCCACAACTGGACGTGGATTGGCCTCAATATAGTGAGCGAAATGCGTTTACTGTCCTCAGCCCTAATAATGTGTCGATAATCAATGGCTTTGGCACCGAATCGTGTAATTTTTACAAAACTGTAATTCAATTAAATGGTTGATTGACAACACTTTTTGATGATAATTAATTATTTCTTGCGTTTATCTTCAAAATTATATTTTAAAATTGAAAGTATTTATCAAATAATAGTTACGATTTAGTTATACTAAATGTGGTAATTATTTATGTCTAATGTGATTAATATAAATGCATATCTTTTAATGAATAATTGGGAAATTCAAAAAAATTATTACACAAATTGACTGAAATATTGTTTTTATACTTATCGTTAAGATTATAATTATAATTATAGTTAACAAAAATTGTTACCAAAAAATAAAATTACGATTAATTATAATCTATTTGTATAATCCTTTTACTGACTTTGGTTGTGAAATAATGTTTTAAAATAGCAATCAATGGTAAAATATTAAAAGGTAAATGTCTCTACATGATAAATGATAGTATAGGGACCTTGGTAATCGAATATAAATTAAAAATTATATTTGATTTTAAATATTTTTTAAAATAAACTTTATTTTTATAAAAACCTAATAATTATATTTTTGATTTTATGTAAATAAATATTTTATATTATACGTTTGAAAAATTAAATTATAAATAATAGATTTAATAATTTAATAGAAATAATAATTCATTTATTTGTCATTAAATTGTATTTGATTTAATAAATATGTAAATTAATTTTATTTATATTTTTTTATTTGTTTTAAGTTAAAACTTATTAATAAGGTAAATAAATTATCACTTTTAAATTATAGGGAATTATGAACTATCTATTATCTGATATTATTAATATCAAAATTTCTAAAACCATAAATATATAGTAAATATGAGTCACTTAATTACATTAATTCAATATTAAAGCCTAAAATGTCGATCACTTAACCCACACGATGTGATTTCATGATACATACAATTTGTAATATGCATTAAACAATGTGTGTATTGTTTGAATCAATTGTGTAGAGAATCGCTAAATAAAACATAAACAGAGTTTCTTAGCAACTAATTAGAGGAGAGTTTTTGCCAAAACAAATCCACACAAAGAGTCGCTGACAACCATCTGCTCTTTCATCCAATACAAGAGTTATATTGAAATATCAATTATAATGTCTGAAAAGGCAAAAATTGCTGTATTTTTCAGCTCCGACGACAACGATAACGACGAGCTCATCAGTTGGTATCAATTGGCCAACAGTTTGGCAAACGTTGAGTTCAGTATTTACACCGATTTCAACAAGTATTCAAAGCTCAGAGTCTTGGAGTACGAGTCCATGAGCGGTAACCGCGAAGTTGAGCTCTGGATATATTACGGATCAATTGCCACAAGAGATTCAATACCGGCTATTGTTTTATATGAAAGCGTCGGCATTGTACTGATTGGCGGCGAAACAGTGCCAAAGCATTTGTTAGACAATCAAAAGCCTGTCATTTGGTTCAAAGAGAAAACTGGTTCTCAATCCGAGAGGAAAGGTATGCAAAAGTGAAATGACTTTTAAAAAATTGTTATCTCCTTTCCTTAACCCCCAATCGATACATAAATTGAAAGTTTGACTTATATTGGAGTCAATGATGTGTTTCAGTAGTGTTTTCTTGAGCTCTAATCCATTGACTTCTGTTTTATGTGTCTATTGTCTGTCCACCGAAAGACCGGTTTATATAACCCTTTGTGTTGTATTTATTAGTTAATGATTATCATGTTCAATTAAACTAAATAGTTTTAAAGTATTTATTGAGTTGATTTGTTAATTAAATGTTTTAATAATGATGTATTCCATTCACTCCCACTTTTGAAATGTGGTTATTTTTATTGTCAATATTATTTAATATGAAGCAATTAAATGAAATAATTTATTGATTCTGGTATTTCCCACAAAATTCCCCAAACATTGCATTTTTTGAATTTTAATCCTATATATAATTAATTGATATAAACTTTATATTTATTTCAAATTCATAGCAAATAATTTAACGCAAATTCAATTCACGAATATTTCCGATGAAATAATTAAGGATGAGTTCAACAAATGGTTTGAATCGAGACTTTTTAATAAATGAGATCAAAATGATTGAAGAATTGGAGAAATTAGTGGTCAAAGAGAAACAACAGACAAAAGAGAGGATTGAGAGACAAAGTGTACAACAAATGCAAAGCATTTATTTAAAATATTTATCAAAATTATCACCGTTTGGGACACAAAGCACTTCAAACAGTAGCACCGATTGGCCGCCGGACAGGACTGAGTCCAACACCAGTGCATCGCATGTCAGCCCTTATTATGTGAAAAGTCCGGCGTTTTTATTATGCGAACCAAAACAACTGGATTTGAATTCAAATGAGAGATTTATTAATAGACAATTCACGCAAACAAATGAGATTTTTATTGATAATGAAGTGATTCAACAAAATGTAAATAACAGTCGCGGCAGTAGTCGTGTGGAGAGGTCGACGTCTCCCATGGATTTTCCGCAATCAAAATCAGTTCAAACCGACGCTCAAGAGTCGGTTCCTATCGATAATGGTTTACAAACTTTAAATAATATGATAATTGAAATGAAATCTCTATTAAATGCTACAAAACGACTAACAATTGTCTCAAAAGAGAGCCAAAAAGAGTCCAAAAATGCTAAACATTTTGCCACAAAATACACGCAAACTATTGAAACTAAATCTATGGAAAACAGCACTCAATGGGAGTTCAATGAAATAGTTAAACAATTTAGTGATGCTTTCTGTCAGTCGAGTATAACTTTAAGCGATAAATGTTTACAAACTATTGATACTGAAGAGAAAGTTCCCGAAATGCAAACCATTGATGACATCACCCAAACTGATCCACAGACAGACGAAGAAAAGACTTTAAACAGTAATAGTTATGATCTATCAGTGGGTGAAATACCATTCTATAACGATAGCACAACATATTGTTAATTGTTTTGTATGTCTTATAATTAATTTAATTCTATGTTTTGAATAATAAATTTATGACACGATATAATGTAAATTTTATATCTATTTAAATACTCTTATTTAATATTCACTTTCAACATATTCTATAATAAATTGTATGTAAATTTACATGTACAGTCCGGCCCCGAATTTGGCATGTCATTGGTGCTGTCAAAAAGATGTGCCAAAATTGGATTCTGCTAAAATCGGGTTCATTAACAGTGCTAATATGACTCACTGGTGCTAACAAAACCTTATGCAATTTTCATATTAAATAATATAAAATAACAATTTTTATTATGAAAAACAAAGTTCATTTAGTGTTCAAAGTGCTAAAATTGAAGCATTGTTTTTGCTACACAAACATACATAATTGAGTGTTAAAATTAAACACATTAACAATACAATATGCATAGGGATGACCCGGGTTAACAGAAACTTATGTTCAACTCAAAGTCTGTTAAATCGCCTGTATCAAAACCGAGGGCTAATTGTATATTCAATTTTATTTAAAAATGCACTTAACTTTTAAATCATTTTTAAAAGTATTTCCATATACAGTCCGGCCCCGAATTTGGCATGTCATTGGTGCTGTCAAAAAGATGTGCCAAAATTGGATTCTGCTAAAATCGGGTTCATTAACAGTGCTAATATGACTCACTGGTGCTAACAAAACCTTATGCTAAAATCGAATTCTGCTAAAATCGCGTGTGCCAAAACCGGGGCCGTACTGTATAAAATTGGATTCTGCTAAAATCGGGTTCATTAACAGTGCTAATATGACTCACTGGTGCTAACAAAACCTTATGCTAAAATCGAATTCTGCTAAAATCGCGTGTGCCAAAACCGGGGCCGTACTGTATTGTAATGCGGGTGTAATGCAGGAAAACACTGCCAACAAGTAATGTAAAGTTACTGGTGTTGCCATTCAATACAGTACTAGTGTATTGTGTACTGAACTGTAACCCAAAGCACTTTCAATGCATTACAAAGTGATTGTGTGAAAGGCTTTTGCAACCCATTTCTGTCCACATTATCACTGTAACTGATCTCAAGAAATAGAAACAAATCATTAATTGATTGAAACGGTGGACACGAAGACCGTGTGATATGGACGGCGAGGGAGCGATTAAAAAGTCACCTAAAGTGGCGTCAAATTTTCCTCTTAAGATGACACACACCGGCCATCCGGACCTCACATTTGATCAAATGGTAGGAAAAGCGGGAAAGACTCTCAAGGATTTGATGGATAAATCGTTGACAATCACAGGCAATGAACAGTCCAATAGTCCTCTGGATTTCAGTTGCGCTCAATTGAGCGAAGAATTTGGAAAGACTTTGAAGAATATAATGGGCAACAAAGGCGGCCAACAGTCCGACAGTCTTTCGGGTCTGACTTTTGCTCAAATGGCTGAAGGAATCGAAAAGACTCTGAGGAATGTAATGAGCAGTAAAGGCGTGAAACTGGAGATCATTGGTTCGGATCTCTCTTTTGCTCAAATTGCCGAAGGATTGGAAAATACAATGAAAAGTATTACACAAAGTGAGCGCTTAGAAGACGACGAGTGTATGGTATGCGCGCCCACACGGGTCTGGAATGAAGACCACTATAAGCGACAATTGAAGGCCGGTTTGCACAACACGTTCCCTAAAGTGGACGACCCGTCGGTACTGACGGACACAACACTCGGTTTGCACACAAACAGCGGTCGGAACCGATATATACGAGTGCTCTTCGGATATTTCAATCAAATCTTAAGCTTTACTGCGAAGAATGTTGACTACAAAGAGGTGCCATTGTATGAGATATTACTCGGATGTGATCAACAGTTTCTGGAGGACGAAAAGCAAGGCGTACATCGTGTGATGATGCAATGGGTTCAGTATCAACACAAAAATGCTGTGTCTAACCTTTTGACCAATGAAATGCCTGATATTGAACATCTTCTTGAGTACCGATTGCCCAAAATTCTGGAGAGGGCTAACAAAGAATCAATGATGTCGGCCACCGATGGATCCATTTGGGACACCGAGCGCTATAAACGTGATCTAAAGTCCGGAACGCCGACACACTTCCCGTGCATTCATTTGGGACCCTTTGAGGGCGAGTTTCAGTCACTGAATACGGCCAAAGGCTGGCGCCGTTATATCGCAATGTTATCGCGATATAGCGACCAATTGTGGCAATACTGTGAACAACCCGGCACTCGACCCAAGTTTTGTCGCCGATGTCGTGGCAAACGTCTGTGCGGTCACAACCAGTTTCATCTGTTGGACGCACTGCGGGCCTGTCCTCTGGAGGCCTTGAGGGCTGAAAACGAGCGATTGATGTGCCTCCGGACCCTTTGGCTCGCCTATTGGCCCATCAAAAACAACTGATCCATACTTGTCTACAACTGTCTTTACGTTTAATAAGTTTGATTTTTTAATGTATTAACTTTTAAATTGTTTGAATTTCTAATAAAAAATTAATTTTAATGAATTTGGATTTTTATTCAATGATTTACTTAATTTATGTGATTTTACATTTAAGTTGTGGTTAATATTTATCGATAATGAAGTCGTGTGGATTGATCGACGTTTCCCATAGATTTCCCGCAATTAAAATCAGTTCAAATCGACGCTAAAGAGTCACTTTTCTGTGTTAACAATCACAATATAAAGTAATCTATTATTTCACCCGACACTATACACCACTGCATTGTTTAACTGAAATTTAATTTTAAAGTTTTAATGTATAAGAAAGCAATTGAGTGAAAGGGTTGGCAACGGTTTTGTGGTCACCATTAGCTGATCTCAAAAAAGACAACACAAATCATTGCGTGTATGGAAGGCAGAGAATCAATTGAAAAGTTACCACAAGTGGTCAGAAATGACTCCAATGGGATCGAGATCAGTTATCCGGGCCACACATTCGGCCAAATGATCGAACAAGTCGTGGGAAACACTCTCAAGAATATACTGGACAGCGAAAGCGTTGACGACATGGAGTGTATGGTCTGCGCGCCCACTCGGCCCTGGAATGTGGATGACTATGAGCGACAATTGAAGGCCGGTTTGCACAACACGTTCCCCAACGCGAACGGCCCGGAGCCCATTGAGGACACAACACTTGGTTTACATACAAACAGTGGTCGCCGACGGTATATACGAGTACTCTATGGATATTTCGATGAATTCCAGCGCTATTTAGAAAAGACCGACGACCACAAAGACATTGACTTGTATGACACGTTTCTCGCGTGTGATCCACAGTTTCTCAAGAAGGAAATGATGCAAGTTTTTCAAACAATGCAGAGTTGGATTATGTATCAGTACGCAAACCCTATGCCTAGCCCACCGACACCTGACTACGATTACTTGATTCACCACCGGTTGCCTATAATACTGAAAAGAGCTCATCGAGAGTCACCGCCGGTCAGTGACGGGTCCGTATGGGATGTCGAGCGCTATAAACGCGATCTGAAGGCCGGAACGCCCACATTCTTCCCGTGCTTTCATTTGGCACCGTTTGAGGGAGAGTTCGAGTGCTTGCATACGGCCAAAGGTTGGCGCCGTTATGTGGCAATGTTGGTCAGATATAGCCGCCAATTGGAGCAATACTGCGAACAACCGGGAACTCGTCCCACGCCTTGCCGTGACTGTCGGGGCAAACATTGCGGTCACAAACGGTTTGATCTGTTGGACACACTCCGCGCCTGTCGTCTCGAAGATGTGAGGGCCGAAAGCGACCGCATTATTAGCCTTGAGTACCAATTTCTGGCGTATGGCGTCCCCGTCAAAGACAACTGATCCAAACGTTGTCTACAATTGTCGGCAAAAGTCGTCTTCAAATGCAATGTTTAAATTTCAAGAATTTCAGTCAGTTTTTATGTAAAATAAAGTTTGAATCAATGTTTTACTTGTTTTGCTTTAATCGCTGTGTTTTACTAAATTTACACAAAGGTTTTAATTAACATTTATCAAGTTATAAATGAATTAAATGCGAAACATTTATAAATTATTTTATTAATAAACAAGCAATTAAATAACATGTTTAATTAACAAAAATAGTTAACAGAAATGTTGAGACAATTTGAAAAAATTAACAATTCAATGTAAACTAAACGGAGATTAATGTGTGAATTAAATGCTTGTATAATTCATTTGCGTTCATAACTTACAGTGCATTGAAAACGACTGTAAAACACATCTCTTATTGAAGTTTTTAAAAAATCGTTGAATTGTGTGAAAGAAAGTGTGTTTTCTGCCAATCATTTTAATTGTCACATAATCTGATCCACAAATATGACTGAAGATATGTCTTCATTGATGGCTCCGCTGTTGGAAATGACAGAAAATGAGAGCCGAGAAGCCATTGTTGAGGTCTCTGATAACGGATTAGAAGCAAAATCGGATCAAACATCAGATTCACGGGAATTGGATGACATGGCTTTCCAGAGTACACTCAACCACTACAACAAGATAGTGACCTCTTCTGCTCTCGAAGAATTAGAGTGTGTTGTTTGCGCACCGATGAGGGCCTGGAATGAAGACGACTATAAGCGACAATTGAAGGCCGGTTTGCACAACACGTTCCCCAAAGTGGACGACCCGTCGGTACTNCCTGTCCTCTGGAGGCCTTGAGGGCTGAAAACGAGCGATTGATGTGCCTCCGGACCCTTTGGCTCGCCTATTGGCCCATCAAAAACAACTGATCCATACTTGTCTACAACTGTCTTTACGTTTAATAAGTTTGATTTTTTAATGTATTAACTTTTAAATTGTTTGAATTTCTAATAAAAAATTAATTTTAATGAATTTGGATTTTTATTCAATGATTTACTTAATTTATGTGATTTTACATTTAAGTTGTTGTTAATATTTATAGATAATGAAGTCGTGCGGAGAGGTCGACTTTTCCCATAGATTTTCCGCATTTAAAATCAGTTCAAATCGACGCTAAAGAGTCACTTTTCTGTGTTAACAATCACAATATAAAGTAATCAATTATTTCACCCGACACTATACACCACTGTATTGTTTAACTGAAATTTAATTTTAAAGTTTTAATGTATAAGAAAGAGATTGTGTAAAAGGGTTGGCAACGGTTTTGTGGTCACCATTTGCTGATCTCAAGAAAGACAACACAAATCATTGCGTGTATGGAAGGCAAAGAATCAATTGAAAAGTTACCACAAGTGGTCAGAAATGACTCCAATGGGATCGAGATCAGCTATCCGGGCCACACATTCGGCCAAATGATCGAACAAGTCGTGGGAAACACTCTCAAGAATATACTGGACAGCGAAAGCGTTGACGACATGGAGTGTATGGTATGCGCGCCCACTCGGCCCTGGAATGTGGATGACTATGAGCGACAATTGAAGGCCGGTTTGCACAACACGTTCCCCAACGCGAACGGCCCGGAGCCCATTGAGGACACAACACTTGGTTTACATACAA
>CAJPIZ010002189.1:0-14276 GCA_905368565.1 Medioppia subpectinata
TTTGACTCATAAACTGTTGTTAAACGACAGACGAATGAGTTTCGAAACCGAAAACCTTTAAGAATACTTATTTTGATGCAAAATAAATAACTTTCATAACTTTTTATCACCTTTTTAGCACCTTTTTTGCACCTTTTTTGCACCTTTTTAGCACCTTTTTAGCCAATTTTAAGTAACTTTTATAGTGACTTTAAGACTGGTTTTTGTCACCTAAAAGTCAATGCTTTACAGACAACTATATATTGAGCACTGAATGAGTGATTATGAAGAGAAAGCGATTGCAATTTGCAAACGAGAATTGCATAAACGCGTCGATCGTATCGGAAAGTGTGGGCAAAGATATCAACACAAAAATATTTGCGAGAAATAAAATCTTTTGAGATGTGAACTCACTTTCGGCGGACGAATCGCTTTATCGGTTTTGATTGTACTTAAGCTGTGAAGTATTGTCTGGTCTTTGTTTACTTCGACCACATTTTTAGTATTCAAATCGATCTCTATTTTAGTATTAATACAAAAACACAGTTAAATATAATGTTAATAATAACCACAAAAACAATAAATAAAACGAGAGAGAGAGAGAGAGAGAGAGAGAGAGAGAGAGAGAACAATAAGTAATAAAAAGTGCGGACAAGAAATTGAATGAAAAAATCTATAAATATATGGATAATTGAGTGGAAAAATAAAGTAGACGTGAATTAAGGAAATGTGGTATAAAAGTAGAGTAAATGATATGTAATAAGCATATGGTTTAAAACAAATGGTAATAAACGGTATAATACCCCTCGTATTGAAAGGTCTGACCCGAATGGCAACTTTCACTTTACAATTATCACTCATATTCACTATTCAATTGAAACACTGCTCCAAATATTGTCTTCAATTACGATATATAATACGAAAACACAATTAATTTTTTATAAAACACTTTATAATTACTCTTCAATTACACAATACTTTAATGAATGGTTGTTATGATTGTTGGCTCCGTATATGTAATCATTTTCGACATACAAAACACAAATCAAATTAAAGTCATAATACAATTGTCCCGCAAAAAGAAAGGGGTTTTTAAGTATACAATGAGTTTATGGTCTCAAAAAGTGTGTTATATTTTTGTCACAGCGTTTGGTCTGTACTTCTTTGCGGAAGACGTGAACCAATGACACCAAAAAGTAGTATAAGTTATAAAAGTTATGCACAAAAAAACTATAATCACTTTATCGTAGAATAAATATTTAGGAAAAGACATACAAAACACATAATAATCATAATATGCTATAAATAAATGCCATAAATATTCAGTGAAAATGGTTTGACTCCAAAATATAGTCCAAACAAAACTTTTTTGCTTTTGTTTTTCGCCTCACATTTGAATTGAAAGTTTTGTTTCAATTGTCAATACATTTGAATCCGTTTCTTGTGGTCATTATTTGGTCCCATAATAACGTGTATTGAATGGCAATACTATAGACACTAACAAAACGTAAATATAGTTTTCAGAGCGAAAAGTAATCATTAAATTGTTATCAAATGAGAGACTGTTTTCATAATAATCGACAGCAAAGGCGTGTATTTCTCGCAAACACTTATCACTCGGTATTCATAACAACTCATAGAAACTCATTATTATATCATATTTTCGTCTCTTATATTCACTTTTGTAACAAACGTTAGTTAACACATTATTTACATACTAAACAATGTAATTAGCGGCCTTAACAGCGAATATAACTGACGGTTAATTAATTGTATATTTGGTTATAACTATAAGTGTCGCTTACCGTTATTATGTAATCAATAGACTAAAAGTTGTTATTTATGTTTATGAAAATTATATTTATAACTAATTTTGAAATTTGTTTATAAACAACATTATTAACACAACTCTCCTCAGCAGCCAACATAACTAACAGTTAACTAACGTTAAACAATAACATATTCAACACTATATATGACACAAACCAAACAAAAACAGTTATATTAATAATAAAGTGAACAACAAATTCAAAGTAGACATTAAAAAGTGTATTCAATATAACTGTAATGCCGTTTACGGGCCAAACATACGGCCATTCAATCCATTGTCACAAATAATTGAAAACACAACAAATCAATGAACAGTTGTTTTGCTAAATGAGTGAAAAATAAATGCTTTTTTCACCACTTTTTTCAGTGCCCAGCGTTTGGGTTGCGATCACTGAATGAGAGAGTGGTTTGTGTTTACAGTTTTGTGTTGCCATTCAATGCATTACACACTCAATGCAAACACACACTGAATCACACCAACACTACAACACAGACACACACTCTGTATGTCTGCAATGCATTCAATCCGCGCAATACCACAGCGTTCGAGCCATTCGTATAATGTGTTACTTATGCACAGCTTTAGGCAATCCCTCTCACCTGAGACACAGGTGTAACCTCTCGTTAAGTCATATACTAATTGCTTACTCTTTTAATTGAGTCCCCATAAGAGTACCATTGTTTATGAAACCACATTCTATACATACAGTACGTTAAACAACATTTTAATTAGTTTTCACACTTTTAATTATAGGTAGTGTTAACGCAAACATTAATTCAATGCATATTTAATACAATTACTTTATTATAGCCTATATTTAGTCATATTTATAAAAATTATTTATATTTATTAATTAAAATTAACAATAAATGTTAAGTCTATTTACAAATTCAAAAAATAAATTACAATAAACTCTAAAATTATAGATGTCTTCGAAGGAAAACGCAGCTCCTATTGAACGAAATGAATAACAAAATTAATACAAAAATATTTCCAATAAAATAGTAAATCAATGAAAAGTATGAATATATCAGTAGAGAAGATGACTACATAAGAGACCGAAAGGCCTTTCAGGGAATCAGAACTGTTTTCAATCATCACTTAATGATTGAACAAAACTTCAAAAGTGGACACAATTTGATCGTACCTTCAAATAGTTTATCGCCTTTGAGTCTTTCCGAGGCCTCGCTTTCCAGCGAACAAGTGTTTGGGCTTAACGTTGAGAATCTTACGATCGGCCTCTCCTTTGCGGGCATTCCTGTTCATCGATGTCTGCGCTTTCTTACCCATAAAGCGGACCTTCTTTCGCATCTATTCATCAAAGAATTCATTAGACAATTGAGAATCAAACATAAATCAAAGCTTTTATGCAAATTTACTGTTCATTTGGTTAAAAAGCTCACAAATAATTCATCATTAATATAAGACAAGATATTTGTTGTGTAATCAAAACAGCAAATTGTGGCACAAAAAGCAAACCAATCTGTAATTACCGTAACATCTCTGACACCGGACTTATCGCGAGGCAACTTAGAGCTACTCCGCACTCTTCCCTCACTGTCTTCACGCAATCGCTTAATGGGAGGTCCAGACCGGCCGTCGTCCACAGCCTCCTCGTAATTCAAGCCCTGAAACAATACAATCAATGGTAAGTAAAGTACAATAAGCGTACAAAATGGACACAATGTATGTATGGGGGCAGCGATCAGAGTGGTGCACAGCCAATGGTTCATTCATCGACACACTTTAATAAGTGGACTACGAGTTGGTGGACTGATCATCATTTACTGCCTAATCCGTACAACACATCCAACAATAATTAACAAATATCTCACCTCTTCATCGCTATCCATATCGACACCCAAACCACGCATTTGTGTGCGAAGTCCGCTCGCACTGCGTTCCCTCTGCTCAACAAAATAGACAAAATGTGGTCAATTTTCGATTCAATTAATGATAAACATAATGTAATAATCAAAGTGTTAGTGTCAGTAGCAGAACTGTATATCAACATGATAATTCAGTAGATTTGGTTTTGGTAAAAAGTATTTCATCATTTCGATGGCAATCCAAAGGCAAGTCATATAAAGTGAGTGAAAGCATACCTTTTTGGGCGGACGCGGTAATCGGGGTTTATTTGTCCGATTCATTCTCTGCTCCACTTTCATGATAGCCTTGCGGTCGCGGATCCGTTTCGCCAGACCTCTCATCTCTTTGGTCTCTTCGTCTTCAGACACATCGGAATTATCATAGAATCCAGCGTTGATTCTCTCCTCTTCGTCCCTCTCGAGCACTTCCAACTTCTTCAGTATATCGGGATCTATAAAGTCGGCGATATTGTGTCCGTTCCAGATCTCGGGAATCACATCGAACTTCTGTTCGCCTTCGATATCGTAGTTCTTCTTGAGGTCGAGAACGTAATCGTCGCCCAACTCTTCCTCGATATGGCGCTCGAGTCGCTTCTTCCGGGTCTCCGTTTCCATCGCCTGTCGCTTACGTAATACAGACTCCGGTATAACAGGCGGTCGTTCCTTAAGATTAAGACACAAATATTGCATACAATTAATACAAGTTATCAAAACATGATTAAAAGGGTTTGAAAATCAAGACATTCAGAATCTGCCTTATGGTAGTGTCTTCACAATTGGTATAAGTGTTGGATCTCATGATCATCAGTAAAGAAAGGAGTAAAACAAGAGCACAATAGAGGCTAACGAGACAAACCTTCTCATCCCTGGGAATGGGTTGCGCGACATGTAATCGACTCGAGAGGGCGTCCGTCTTCTTGGACTTCACTTTATTCTCAACGCGATGGGCGAGAAGTAGATCGCAGGCCTCGTTCCTCAGCTCACAGACACCATCGTTGGTAACTGTACTCATCTGATGGACAAAAACGCCGCTCTCTTTCAGATCGTCAAAGAGTTTGCGCTGTTCTTCGGGTAAGTCATCGACTTTCATGATATCGATTTTGTTCACCACAACGACTAACGGCTTGTTAGCGAACAGCGGCTTAATGTTATTGAAGAGCGCGAACTGGTCTTCGATGGTGTGTCCGCACTGTTCGGACAGATCCATGAAGTAGAGGATACAGGAGCGGAGGTGAGCCAACGCTGTGATCGACTGCATCTCAATTGTGTTGCGCTCTTCGAGCGAGTGGTCGAGAATACCGGGCGTATCGATCACTTGCCACCGGAGATACTTATAGTCGGTGTGACCGACAAACAGAGACTTCGTGGTGAAGGCGTACGGCTGGACGTCCACATCGGCTCGAGTTATCTTATTAATGAAACTCGATTTCCCGACATTAGGAAAGCCGCAGATCAACAGAGTTCTGGTGTTGGGATCGATGGATGGCAATCGGGACAAGTGTTGCCGCACTTGTTCCAGGTATAGCAGGTTCTGGTTCTGGCGCTTCATGATTGTGGCCATCCGTCCCAACGCCGCTCTCTTCAGTTGTTTGCATCGGTATAGAGAGTCGCCGTACTTCAGGAGACGCACGTAATCGCGAGCAATACTAAGGTTGAGAGCAAAAGCACGTGTTATAAGAGTGACTGAACCCCGAAGTAAATGGCATTTTACAGTCAGAGCTAATTTACAATTATTGTATTTCTGTCGCACATTAACGGGGTTTCAATGCTATGAGTCCGCAGACAAACACGTAAAATATGCCTTCAATACAATTCATTGTCCGCAAACTGATCCCACACTACCATTGCTTACCATTACTGGGACTTAAAAAGGCATGTAAGACATGCTCTATGAATGTTATTTCGCAGATAATTAGGAACTAATGCACAATTAGTAACGCAATGGTAAGGGAGAAGCAGTTCCAGAGGTATAGCGACTATAAGAGGTAAAGGCGTGGACTTACTTATCGACAATGTGTTTGCAAGTATTCAATTGACCCAACGCTAGCTTATAGTGGTCTCTATCGTACAACACGTTCATCAGATCCGCAAAGAATGGATGGATTTCCTAATCATAGCGAAGATAAAGACAAAAAGGGTTAAAAGCGAGTCCAAAATGGCTGCCAAAGAGGTCATTGTTGGGGCTAATGGTTAGCCACAGCCCACGTGGAGGCGACCATTCATACCTCCATTTTGGGGAATTCGGTGATAATCTGATCCAATTTGTCTCTGAAGTTCTGTTGAGTGAACTTCACTTTTCGCATATAAAAGGATCTAATCCTCGATATCTTGTAGTGTTTGTGGACAACAGTCGGTGTCTTTCGCTGTGTCTTCGAGAGGACAATATCGATGAAGTCCTTAGTGGTCGGAACCACTGTCACGCTCTTGAAGTTATACCGGGAGGTCATTGTCACTCGTGAGGGATGTCTTCAATGATAATAACGAGAGATAATGAAGATATAAAACACACGAGTATTTGATCCGAAAGAGCGGATCAATAAAAACGTGGTTTTAATGTGAGAGCGATTGTAGAGACGGAAAGACAACGTGTTTTCACAGCCCTATCACTGCCTTAAATACCCAATGCTTTTCACCCATAGCTCGCACTCATCGACACTGACCTGTACTGACACCTACTGTCGTGTCTTTCAGTGCTTTTTGGCAATCAATTTGAATGGCATTTATTCTTGTGCTTCAAATGTAAAGTTTGATTTAGTTTTCATTAATCATCAATAATTAGTAATTCATATTATAATTACATTTAACACTATTTAGTTTACAGAATACAATATAATGTATTATATAAAAATACAATTTATATAAAAATATTTTAATATATATTTTTGAGGCAAATTAAATATTTCTATAAAAACCAACTCTTGCTGAGAGATTCAAATAAAGTTTGATTTGATTTGAAAGTATGTTAACACTTAAAGAAGTAATATTCCGTTATTATCTATTCATTATGATTACAATAAAACCTCCACATCTAGAACTCTTTGACAACAAAATGTTTGTTTAGTTGTACAGAGAGTCGAGTTATAGAGGGTTTGAGAAAAGGCATATTCGGTGCAAATGGTTGTGATTTCAACTTTAATTCTAATCATTACAGAATAGGTGCGATACACTCAACAACAGTACAGTAGATAAACTAAAAAATTCCATGTTATTTCTTAAATTTCCAATGAATTTACCTGATTTGTTAGCATTTGATGTGAAACAATGCTTGAAATTCAATTTACTAATCTTTAAACATCTTATGCATTCAACACCTGTTCATAATTCTTGATGTAGGCCTTTCATGAATAATCAGTAATTGTATTAACAAGTTAAGCTAAAATTGGACTCTGTAATTAGTTACCATGAACTAAATTAATCTACTGTTATCGTGGCAGGTATATTGTTCAACCTTTCATCATTGTAATTTTAGTATAAATACTAATTAAATTGTATAGTCTGTTAAAGCAGAAGTGGTTTTGTATGTTTTTCGTTTACAAAACTGATCTCACAATAAGTATTATAAAAATGATGAGATTTACACTAATCTGTGTAATACTTGTCACATATTCTCTGTCTATTAATGCATTGGTAAATTCTGTGACTGAGAAACCAGAAAATAAGTCAAAATTGTTGATCATATTAGTGGACGGCTTTCGTTGGGATTATGTCTCACGAGAGAAGACACTCAAAGGTTTTCCACGGATTGCACAAAACGGTGTGTCCGCCAAATATGTAAATCCCATATTTCCGGCCAATTCTTACCCCAATTGGTATTCAATAACAACCGGTCGTTACGCCGAAACTCACGGAATGATTGAAAACTATATGTACGACAGTAAGACCGGCGATCACTTCTTCATGAGTCCGCACCCAAACGCCTCACACACTCATTGGTGGACACAGAGTGAGCCGCTGTGGATAACAGCCGAGAAACAGGGCGTTAGGACCGCAATGTTTGACTGGGATGGGTGTCAAGTGAGCTTCAATGGCACCAAAGTTACGACTTGTGATCCGTATCACTCAGTATCGGACGATATCCAAAAAGCCGATAACGAAACCCGAAACTACGGTCAAAAAATTTTAGATGAGTTCGCGGCCGATAAATATAGACTCGTATTTTTGTACCACGAGATTGTCGATCACACCGGTATGTCTTGTTTCTTATCAATTAGCGGTTTTAATAGTTTTAGTGCTTTTATAAACCATTCTTTTAAGAAGGGAACAATTAATAACATATCTAACAATTATAACATAAAGCCATTTATAATCTCAATCTGTATCCTATGTCACAACAGGTCACGGTTATGGACCAAATTCTGCTAAAATTTCAGAAGCTATTCGAGGAATCGATGAAATTCTTAACGATTTATACGATTCGTTAGAGAAGAGAAAGTTAGACAAAGAAGTGAATGTTGTCATCGTTTCCGATCACGGAATGACACAAATCAATGATTTCAAAATAGTTGAGCTCAAAGAAGTCGACTTTAAAAACATCGAGATATTTCTCTGGGAGGGGGCTATTGCACAGGCGACGCCCAAAGCGGGCAAACTCGATGAGGTCTGTCTTATCTATATTTTTGGTTTAAATTTTATCAAATTTTAAATCATTTATTTATATTCTTAGGTTTATAAGCAATTAAGTGAAGTGAAAGGCATTAAAGTTTATAAAAAGGACGACATTCCCGAAAAGTTTCATTATAAGCACAATTCATTAGTTTTGCCTCTTTTAGTGACCGTCGACGTCGGCTATACTCTTAGACCGGTTTGTGTCACTCATATTATATATTTAATAAATTACCAAAGAGTTAGTAATAAGTAATTTCGTTTAAATATATTTTAGCCTCGAATTGAAGGTGTGATATATCCTGGATTTCAACCATCGGTAAAACCAAATGGTGGTCAACACGGCTATAATGTTAATGAATTGACTGATATGAGAGGCATTATGTATGGTTTTGGACCCGCTTTAAAGAAGAATTATACCGCCGAGTCATTAGAAATGGTCGATCACTACAAGGATAAGACAGTATATAACCCATAATTAGGGTAGGGATTATTGCCTTGGCTATCATTTCACGCTGGTTACGAACATTCGTGAATTCGTCACCTCTGTTATCACTTTATTTAAGTTAAAGTTAGTAGTATTTATTTATTATGCTATGTCTTAGCCTTTGTGTAAATTTTATATAATTTTGTAACAATTAATAAAATACCAAAAGCTGTTTCAAAGTTGGAATAATGTGTAATAAAGGGTTTTATATGAAAGCAAAACTCATAATATTCTTACAAATAAAAGGTATTCATATAAAAAAGAAAATCTCAAATTGTATGTTATTATGAAATATAATTTATGTTAAATGATTTTAATGTATAATTATTGTGTTTGAATTGACTAAACTTTAGTTCCCGAATATGACTATTTTAATTTCGGACTTTAGATGTTTTGTGTATGATTCCAGAATATTTCAAGCTCTAGTTATAACCAATAAAATCTAATGACTTAAAATTAATAATTATTTAGTCCGTCATAAAAATCGTACCCCTCGGATTTCCTTATATCTCCCAAACAAAATTAGCTAGGTCAAATCTGTAAATTATAAACCAAAGTTCCACATGTCTAGTTTTTTGTATGAAAAAAAAAAAATTAAAATCACGTGATCAAAACACAAAAATTCTTGGTAAAATCGATGGTTAATAATTTGGCTAATAAATGGCTAATAGTTATAGCCTACTTAGAAGAGGAGGGGAGGGCTGGTATGTAGGTAAATGGGGTGTCAATGTCTATCATACGAAAGTTTCATTATATTCAATCATGTGAAATCATCAATTTCTAGAAATTTGACAATTTGTTAGCATTACCTCTATAGGGAAAATTGTTCCTGAGTCTGTACTTATTCAGTTGGTGGCCCACCGTTAAACTGACATGTCTAAATTCATTTCATAATTATAATATTAAAGTGAAAAACAATTTGTTGTACTCATGAATACAGATAACATGTTTTGAGAATTGAAGCTGAAATCTCGTACTCTATTATTAATTATGAAACTCTAAATAATTCCTCTGTTATCATGATATAAAAATTGTACGGTACAAGGTTTTATCAATGTTCTTTTGTATAAATAGCAAATTATTGTTCACTACTGTGTGTTGTCTGTTAAAACATACACACAAGTCGTGTTGCAGTACATAGATTTCGTTTACAAAACTAATTTCACAATAAGTTTTATAAAAATGATGAGATTTTCACTAATCTGTGTAATACTCGTCGCATATTCTCTGTCTATTAATGCATTACCGAAGGAATCCGTAGATTCTGTGACTGAGAAACCAGAAAATAAGTCAAAATTGTTGATTATATTAGTGGACGGCTTTCGTTGGGATTATGTCTCACGGGATAAGACACTGAAAGGCTTCCCACGAATCGCACAAAACGGTGTGTCCGCCAAATATGTAAATCCCATATTTCCGGCCAATTCTTACCCCAATTGGTATTCAATAACAACCGGTCGTTACGCTGAGAATCACGGTATGATTCAAAACTATATGTACGACAGTAAGACCAACGAAACCTTTTTGATGAAACCCCCCGTCTCTTCACACACTCATTGGTGGACACAGAGTGAGCCGCTGTGGATAACAGCTGAGAAACAGGGAATTAAGACCGCAATGTATGTGTGGGATGGATGTCAAGTGTCTTTTAATGGCACCAAAGTTACTAATTGTGTTGAATATCATGCGGTCAACGAAGACATTCGTAAAGCCGATAACGAGACCCGAAACTACAACCAAAAAATTTTAGATGACTTCGCGGCCGATAAATATAGACTTGTATTTCTATACCACGAGATTGTCGATCACATCGGTATGTGTTGTCTATTATCTATATTATAAATAATAGATACTTATAGATTCTATAAGTATTTGAAAGTTATCGCAAAGTTTTATTGTGTTTAGGAGAAGGGATGAAACGAAACTTTTCTTATTATTAATTTTTACTTTTATTATTATATATTCTTTATTCATAGCAACAAATGCTTCCAATTTCTCTATACTTATAGAAGTCTGATATAATTTATAAGTGTTTTTAAAACTATATTGATAATAATACTTTTAATTATTATCATGTTATTATCATATTCTACTTATAATTATTGTTCCCATATTTTTATTATCATTGATTGATTATATTTTCAATTTTAGAATCACATCTGTTTTAATGTGATTTAAGTCATACCTAGAGTTACAATGATAGTAATATCAGTACTGAACTAACAAACTCAGTAAACACGGGTGGCCTTCACTCTATGCAATCAATCTATTGTTCTCATTATTTTTAGAGAAACATCGGTTTTGAGCAAAAATACTTATTTTATATCACAAAATAATAAACAAGATTAATCACTTATCTAAACAATTATAACATAAACCCATTTATAATTGTAATGTTGATTATATGGCATAACAGGACACAACTGGGGACCCAATTCTTCAAACATTACAGAAGCGGTTAAAGGAATCGATGAAATTCTTTACGATTTATACGATTCGTTAGCGAAGAGAAAGTTAGACAAAGAAGTGAATGTTGTCGTCGTCTCCGATCACGGAATGACACAACTCGATAATTATAAAGTAATATGGTTAAATGATTCTGTCGATTTTAACAACATCGAGCTATTTCTTGGAGCGTGGGGAGGGGCACAGATTACACCCAAAGCCGGCAAACTGGATGAGGTCTTTCGCATTTTTATTTGTTGATACATTTTATTAGATTTTCAAATGTTTTGTTTATATTCTTAGGTCTATAACCAGTACCTATTCTGTCATATATTGGGTATTAATCCCATCCCTAATAACGGAACCGATAGTAAAGTGCGACCAATGCTTGTAAGCACTTAAGCAGTGGAGACAATAGTGAAATAAATTCAATTTCAATCATCATTATTTATTATGCTATGTCTTAGCCTTTGTGTAAATTTTATATAATTTTGTAACAATTAATAAAATACCAAAAGCTGTTTCAAAGTTGGAATAATGTGTGATAAAGGGTTTTATATGAACACCAAACTCATAATATTCTTACAAATAAAAAGTATTCATTTAAAAAAGAAAATCTCAAATTGTATGTTATTATGAAATATACTTTATTTTAAATGATGTTAATGTATAACTATTGTATTTGAATTGACTAAACTTTAGTTCCCGAATATGACTATTTTAATTTCGGACTTTAAATGTTTTGTGTATGATTCCCGAATATTTCAAGCTCTAGTTATAACCAATAAAATCTAGTGACTTAAAATTAATAATTATTTGGTTCGTCATAAAAATCGTACCCCTCGGATTTCCTTATATCTCCCAAACAAAATTAGCTAGATCATATCTGTAAATTATAAACCAAAGTTCCACATGTCTAGTTTTTTGTATGAAAAAAATATTAAAATCACGTGATCAAAACACAAAAATTCTTGGTAAAATCGATGGCTAATAAATGGCTACTAGTTATAGCCTACTTAGAAGAGGAGGGGAGGGGCTGGTATGTGGGTAAATGAGGTGTCAATGTCTATGATACGAAAGTTTCATTATATTCAATCATGTGAAATCATCAATTTCTAGAAATTTGACAATTTGTTAGCATTACCTCTACAGGGAAAATTGTTCCTGAGTCTATACTTATTTAGTTGGTGGCCCACCGTTAAACTGACATGTCTAAATTCATTTCATAATTATAATATTAAAGTGAAAAACAATTTGTTGTACTCATGAATACAGATAACATGTTTTGAGAATTAAAGTTGAAATCTCGTACTCTATTATTAATTATGAAACTCTAAATAATTCCTCTGTTATCATGATATAAAAATTGTACGGTACAAGGTTTTATCAATGTTCTTTTGTATAAATAGCAAATTGTTGTTCACTACTGTGTGTTGTCTGTTAAAACATACACACAAGTCGTGTTGCAGTACATAGATTTCGTTTACAAAACTAATTTCACAATAAGTTTTAGAAAAATGATGAGATTTTCATTCATCTGTGTAATACTTGTCGCATATTCTCTGTCTATTAATGCATTACCGAAGGAATCCGTAGATTCTGTGACTGAGAAACCAGAAAATAAGTCAAAATTGTTGATTATATTAGTGGACGGCTTTCGTTGGGATTATGTCTCACGGGATAAGACACTGAAAGGCTTCCCACGGATCGCACAAAACGGTGTGTCCGCTAAATATGTAAATCCCATATTTCCTGCAAATTCTTACCCAAATTGGTATTCAATAACAACCGGTCGTTACGCCGAGAATCACGGTATGATTCAAAACTATATGTACGACAGTAAGACCAACGAAACCTTTTTGATGAAACCCCCCGTCTCTTCACACACTCATTGGTGGACACAGAGTGAGCCGCTGTGGATAACAGCCGAGAAACAGGGAATTAAGACCGCAATGTATGTGTGGGATGGATGTCAAGTGTCTTTCAATGGCACCAAAGTTACCAATTGTGTTGAATATCATGCGGTCAACGAAGACATTCGCAAAGCCGATAACGAGACCCGAAACTACAACCAAAAAATTTTAGATGACTTCGCGGCCGATAAATATAGACTTGTATTTCTATACCACGAGATTGTCGATCACATCGGTATGTGTTGTCTATTATCTATAAGTATTTGAAAGTTATCGCAAAGTTTTATTGAGTGTTTTAGAGAAGAGATGGGATGAAACTCTTCTTATTATTAATATTTACTCTCATTATTATATATTCTTTATTCATAGCAACAAATGCTTCCAATTTCTTTATACTTATAGGAGTCAGATATAATTTATAAGTGTTTTAAAAACTATATTGATAATAATACTTATTATTATGTTATTATCATATTCTACTTATAATTATTATTCCCATATTTTTATTATCATTGATTGATTATATTTTCAATTTTAGAATCACATCTGTTTTAATGTGATTTAAGTCATACCTAGAGTTACAGTAATGGTAATATCGGTACTGAGCTAACAAACTCAGTAAACACGGGTGGCCTTCACTCTATGCAATCAATCTATTGTTCTCATTATTTTTTAGAGAAACATCGGTTTTTGAGCTTATTTTACTTATTTTATATCACAAAATAATAGACAAGATTAATAATTTATCTAAACAATTATAACATAAACCCATTTATAATTGTAATGTTGATTATATGGTATAACAGGACACAATTGGGGACCCAATTCTTCAAACATTACAGAAGCGGTTAAAGGAATCGATGAAATTCTTTACGATTTATACGATTCGTTAGCGAAGAGAAAGTTAGACAAAGAAGTGAATGTTGTCGTCGTTTCCGATCACGGAATGACACAACTCGATAATTATAAAGCAATATGGTTAAATGATTCTGTCGATTTTAACAACATCGAGCTATTTCTTGGGGCGTGGGGAGGGGCACAGATTACACCCAAAGCCGGCAAACTGGATGAGGTCTTTCGCATTTTTATTTGTTGATACATTTTATTAGATTTTCAAATGTTTTGTTCATATTCTTAGGTCTATAACCAGT
>CAJPIZ010002190.1:0-14274 GCA_905368565.1 Medioppia subpectinata
TTCATCATGATCCTATACACGTATAACCACGAGTTTATGTAAATATTAAATAACCTAGTTTATGTAAATTATTAACTGCACTAGCAAGCAATTAATGTGTGCACTATTGACTTAACAGTAATTGATTTTATCGATCCGTTATGTTATGCGCACAGACTGTACATTAGATAAACGCTAAACAATCAGGAATAACAATAATTGACATATATTTTAGTTATGGTATTAATATATTTTATAGCTAGATTAAATTAATAGATAATTTAGTAACCCTAGTGATTGGCCAGGGATGAGAATGACAGGTGTCACTTTTCAGTTACAGTTTTTAATTACAAATTATTTTTAAAATGTGAGTTTTATATCCATAAACTATATTAAATATTTACCATGACTTATAATCATTACTTCAAAAGTATTAATGTAATTATTTTTTAATAAGTTCTCTAATAACTTAAGCATTATTTAAATTTATGTTTTATTTAAACGCATACACTATTTATTGATTTTTTCCCGTATATATAATGTGTTTTTATAAGATATAGTTATGTAAAAACTTAGTTAAATTACCATTTTAATTATTAATCAATAATCACTATATAGAGTATTTATGTCAAAAATATCATTAATACAAACACATTAATTGCTTGCTAGTGCAGTTAATAATTTACATAAACTAGGTTATTTAATATTTACATAAACTCGTGGTTATACGTGTATAGGATCATGATGAATCAACAAGCAATTAAACAATAATTTCTATTTTGCAACGAACCGCTCAATTAAAAATTTACATTTAACTAGATTATCAAAAAAATATAATTAAAACATATAGTTTAATTTATTTAGCACGTTTTACTAATGAACTATTATTTGTACCCTGATTCAAAAACAGTTTCATTCCGGCCTATCGTATATGTCTGGTCCAGATCTACGGCTACAAGCAGTTGCTGAAAGAGGTGCAGACACTGCGGGCCATGACATACGACAAGGAAAACACGGCCCACAAGAAAATGCTGCAAAATCTATGGAACCAACTGATGGACGAGCCGTTGACCGCAATGCAGACCAAGCAGTGGTCAGACATCGGCTTTCAAGGCGACGATCCGAGCACTGACTTCAGAGGAATGGGTCTCTTAGGGCTCGACAATCTCCTATTCTTCACCACTGTTTACAGAGAGCCCGCCAGACATATACTGCAGCACTCGCTCCACCCACAGCACGGGTACGTGACCTAACCTAACCCCCTGACCCCACCCCTAACCACCCATTTTTAATTAGTTGTAAAACATGTAACAGTTTTTATTGGTTTAATGTTTATTTGTTTTTTATGTGTAATTTATTGTGTTTTATTTTTGCGTGATTTTAGTTTTATCTTGTTCATTGTTGTTTGATATTAATGATGATTAAATTACTTGTAAATCCAGGTTCCCGTTCGCCATCGTTGGCATCAATTTAACGCATTTAGCGCTCACTCTCTTAAGTGATGGCCATTTGAAGACACATTTCTACAACCTATACAATCGTATCTTTAAATTAGAAGATTTCCATAAAGTTTACTGTAATTTTTAATTGCAATTAATTTTATAAATTATTTATTTATTTAAAATTTATTCTGATTTTTTTTTGTGTATCAATAGGTTATCTGTTTGTGGCCTTCGATAAGCTATGGCTGGAAAGTAGACCGCAATCTGTGATGGAATTCAGTTTAATTCGCGATAAGTTTGAGAAACAACTCATCGAAAAACTGGCCGACAATAAGACTGTCCTTAAATGGGATCCACATATCGACACACTTTGAATGCCATTTGTTTTTATGTACACTTAATCTCTCCGTTTAATGAACACTCCATTTGTGATACACTACTTGTGTTTGTTTTTTATCAATTAAAACTCATCACTTATTTTAGTGTTTCATCACTTGTAGTGTTTTTGAACTGAATTTATTTTTTATGAGATTTTCCACAGTAAATAATAACATGGATTTCTATTATTATCAATGTTATATTGCTATTTTTTTGCTCTCATTTTTAATGTAATTCATTTAATTTATTATTTGTTTAATTTGTAATTTAATTGTTATTTTGTATTTATTTCTCAATAAATATTGACTTTTTATAATGTAATTTGTATATGTGCTCTCTCTCTCTCTCTCTCTCTCTCTCTCTCTCTCTCTCTCTCTCTCTCTCTCTCTCTACTTCTGAATTTAATGTTTGTATGNTCTCTCTCTCTCTCTCTCTCTCTCTCTCTCTCTCTACTTCTGAATTTAATGTTTGTATGTATTATTGGTTTGTTTGAAATGAAGGTTAAGTCAGGCCTCAGGTGTTCACCAAAATCACTATTTGTTTCTCTTATAAAACCAAACAAAGCAAACAATAATAATTGTAATAAAAATAAATGATTGCCCAGTTTCAGTTTATGGATTGAATTACTTCAACTTTTAAAATTGACATATTATTTTGTAAAATGTGTTCACAATTAAGCAGTGTTTTGTTGATTGAAATGAAGAGTAAATTAAATGCTATGAAGAGTTTGTGTGAAATAATAGACAAAATGGCATTCAAAGTGTGTCGATATGTGGATCCCATTTAAGGACAGTCTTATTGTCGGCCAGTTTTTCGATGAGTTGTTTCTCAAACTTAGAATGCGAAAATAATGATTATTTTTCAATCAATCAAACAATTGATTGCAATTCATGTAAAATCAGTGATAAAATGCTAAACAATTGTCATATTATTACTAAATCTGATGATTATTTTCACTGTTTTTGGCCTAAATGTCAATACATGACAATAAAGAATAGGCATTTAACTGAACATCTATTAATTCATTCAGGATTAAAGGAATTTAAATGTGATTTTAATACTTGTAATAAAGTTTTTATGTATAAATCGACTTTACGTCAACACAAAAAGAGTATTCATTTAAATGTGAGATTTAATTGTGATTTCAATGACTGCCACAAAAGTTTTGCAAGCAATACAAATTTAATTCAACACAAAATTTGTGTTCATTTGAATGAAAGAAAATTCAAATGTAATGAAGAAAACTGTGGCAAAAGATTCAACACTACAAGAGAATTAATTGTACACAAATTAATACATTCGAGTGAAAAGCTATTTGATTGTGAATTCAAAAATTGTAACAAAAGTTTCAAACAAAGAGGTAATCTATGGAAACATAAACAGAGATATCATCTAAATATCCGGAAATTCAAATGCACTTCAAGTGATTGCGAGAAAACATTTGGATATAAATATGATTTAATAAATCATACAAAACGTATTCATTTAAATGATAAATCATTCAAATGTAATGAATATAATTGTCACAAATCATATGCAGTTAAAGGCGGGTTAGCTCAACATTTAAAGAGGTCTCATAAAATCAAATGATATTTAACTCTAATTATAATTTACTTTTCTGTTTTTATTTTACCATTTGTAATTAGTGAAAATATTTTTGTCTAAATAATTGTATTTATTGCCTTTAAAATATAATAAATTACATTATTATAAATTATTTGCAATTAAAAATCTAGATATACTGGTTTATAAGGCATTACAATAATTTAGATAATTAATAAACCCTATTATTTGTGATTTTAATAACTGTAACAAAAGTTTTAAACAATCTATTGAATTATATGTACACAAAAGAAGGTGTCATTTAATTATTTGAAAACATAAATGCAAATCAAGTGATTGTGTAAAAAGTTTTTCCATTAGATCTGAATTAACACAACATATAAATAATAAACATTTAAATTTAAGGCCATTTAAATGTAATGAAAATAATTGTGACAAAACATTTCAAACTAAACAGGGTTTTAATTATCGTTTAAAATTTAAGCATAAAATGTGATTTTTGATAACTTGTTAATTTAAATAAAATATTTTGTCTCATAATTATTATTACAAACATTGTGGAGCCAAATAAAATTTACATTTATATATTAATATTTTTAACAGAATTTTAAAAATAAAACAATATTTGTAACTTTGTTTTTTAAAAATTGTAATTGCTAAATAATTTATTAATTAAGTATCGTATGCTATACTCAATTATGATTTATTTCTTGGATTAAAATATTCAATGTATTTCAAACAAATTAATTAATGATAATAAATTCAAATAATAGTTTGAATAAGAATAACGGTATAATTCAATACGAATGCGAATATCTGTAAATAAAAAATAAAAATAAATTTATTTTTAAAATATAAATAAAATACAACCGAAACGAGTGTTTGTTTATTAAATACAGCGAAACCTCCGACAGTGAATCCAAACGAACGCGTGTTTTGCAAAACAGTTGCAAACGTAAGCCATTGTCTGTACTCTCCGTCAGACATATGACGAGTCGACACTCCGTTCAACGCAACCCTCAATTCCGTAACCTTTGTGTCCAATTGACCACAAATTAGACACGAAATGATGAGTTGGAGAGTTATTGAAATCAATGATATAGGAATAGACACATTATAAGTGGCAAGATTTGAATTATTTATCGATTTAATAAACACATATATGTTTAGCATAATTGACCAAATCGTATGAATCGTAATCAATAACGAGAAATGCTTAAGGCGTGAATCCAAGTTATTAATTAGTTGCTTTATTTCAACCACTAATATCCTACCAGTCGTTAATTCATCGATAATATTGTGCTTATTGCAATTTAGTTTCCAAACTAATTATGTTCAATTAAATTGAAATAATTGTTAGGTTTCTATTTACTTATAGAATTAATAATTAGTAAACAAATAGATTTTGTAAGTAAAGTCGAGTGCCGTTAGTACATAAACTGTGTATATAAACTTTACATGTTAAATTTTCAAACGGTAGTGTTAATAAATAGGATAAATAAATTTAATGGGAAGTTGACAATAATCAACTTTATTTAACACTTTTTTTTATCTAGTATATGATTTAAATTAATGGGATAGTGGATTGTGATACTAATGGGAGTATATAAAGGCGTTACTAATGGCACTTGACTTTAGTCTTATTTACCGATATCTTCTAATAGGTTTACGCATAAAAAGGTGACAATCCATGTGATAACCGGTACGGACCAGAAATAAAATAAACAAAATTGCTCCAAAGTAACAAAAATATATTCAAATAACCCAAATAGATATTTATCACGACCAAATGAGATAGGTGCCACAAATATGATGATAATGCCGTGCAATAACCAAAGAACTGTAACGATTATTATCTTCACATTAATTTTAAATTTAGAATTTTTAACAGCAAAATCAAAGATCAAGCTAGATATATTAAATCCATGGTAATTCAATAAAAACATAATTATTGATTGGAGCAAAATATACATAATATCCCAAATACAAATTAATACTGTCATTACGCGTGATCCATATATGGCGACATCATCATCAAATTCGTATAGTGTTATTGTTAATAATGCACCAAGATCAATGGTAAGCATTACAATGAAATATAAATATCCATAGTATTTCACCATGGTACTTTGGTGTAGTCTAAATTTATTGTGGTTTTTATTGAGTGTTATGCCACCAAACGTTAATCCAAATGCACGCATAATCCATATTAATACTTTCAATAAATCAACATGGTGTTTTACTAACCATCGATTTATTATGTTCATTTTATACCAATAGGTATGCACAGGTAGTGTAGCCAAATGTGCTGAAACTTGCATTGCAAAGTTAATAATTATTGAATCACACACTGCTCAAAATTTTTAATGAAATGGCCTGAATTATCTGAAGGCTGATATTGTTTAATTAATACTTTCGGCGATTCCCTGAGCTATATTGAACTATATCTATGTGAGAAGTTTAATGATTAAATTCTTGATATTGCATATACTAATAAAATGAATATATCATTTTTACGATATTAAATTGATTAAATCCCATTTAAATCCCATTTAAAAAGTATACTTTTGTAAATGCCATTATTTTATATATACTTTTGTATTTTTATTGTAAACAAAACCATTAATTGTATTTTTTGTAAAATAATAATTTTTATTATGTATTTTTAATAGGAATTACCAGAATTAATATAATAAAAAAATTGAAAACAAAGCAAATAACATAATTTATTAATTTATACCAGGAAGGTCCAATGACATGTTTTAGGTCAACGTAGATGTTGTACAATCATTATATTCTAATATATGAATGTATTAGGGAATATCATGTCGTACATAAATAATAATACTGATTTGCCCGAATATTTGCCCGAGTGGGCTTTACTGATTTATACATATTTTAATAATAATAATTTATATAATGATTTAAACTATATTTATGTTTTATTATAATATTTATGTACTAGTTGCAAAGTATATTTTGAAATTATCTATTGTATATTTTCTAGTAAGCAAGATGATTAATATATTGACTGTCAAATTATTTGTTAATATTATATCATGGAAAATTTTATAATAAGAAAATAAGCACAATTAAAAACTTATATAAATTAAATGGTTTATTTTAATAATAGTATTTGTACAAAATTATATTAGCAAATAATTCTTATATTGATGCAAAAATGAATAAGTGTTAATTTATTATTGACATGCAATTACATATACTTTATAGAGCACCGGGTTGTTTGATTGACGTTAAAACTATATGAGAAAGTTTGGTTGAACTTATTTTTGGTTTATTTATTATATAATATAAGTCACATATAATTTATTAATGAACTTAATAGAAGTAATTGCTGTGAATTGCAGTAACGTTGAAAAGTTTTAACTTTTTAAAATTAACATAATAAAACCAAAATAACAAAACACACAAAATTGAGATAAATATTTTTATTTTAACAAAAGAAATGTAAAATTACTAAATTTTTAGCAATTAACTATATAACAAATACAATATTATTTATTTGAAAAATTTACATAATGAAAGCATGTGTAAAATGTTATTTTTGAAATTAAACAATTTAGTTTTCAAGTGAATTAAAAACATATTTCATGATAAGCGATTACATGTATTTTAAATTTTGTTCAAAATGCTACTCTCATGGAAAATAGAGGTTATATAGAATTAAATATTAATTAAATTCAAATATAATTAACAGAATTGTAAATCTTCATTTAATAGTCTGTATAAGAATAACCGTATAATTTAACACAAATGTAAATATCTGTAAATAAAAAAAAAATTATAAATAAATTATAAATAATATTTTCAGAAATAATAAAATACAACCGAAACGAGTGTTTGTTTATTAAATACAGCGAAACCTCCGACAGTGAAACCAAAGGAACGCGTGTTTTGCAAAACAGTCGTAAACGTAAGCCATTGTCTGTACTCTCCATCAGACATATGGCGAGTCGACACTCCGTTCAACGCAACCCTCAATTCGGTAATCTTTGTGTCCAATTGACCACAAATTAGACACGAAATAATGAGTTGCAGAGTTATTGAGATCAATGATATAGGAATAGACACATTATAAGTGCCCATATTTAGATTATTTATTGATTTAATATACACATATATGTTTAGCATAATTGAACAAATCGTATGAATAGTAATCATTGCCGACATATACTTAAGGCGTGAATCCAAATTATTAATTAGTTGCTTTATTTCTACCACTAATATTCTACCAGTCGTTAATTCATCGATAATATTAAACTTATTGCAATTCAGTTTCCAAACTAATGATTGTGAATTAAATTGAAATAATTGTAAGGTTACTATTTACTCATACAATTAGTAATTAGAAAACAAATAAGTTTTGTAAGTAAAGTGCCGCTAGTGCAAACGGTAGTGCTAGTAATAGAAAGTTGACAATAATTGATTTTATTTAACGCTATATTGTCTAATATATGATGTTAAACTAATGGGATAGTGAATTGTAACACTAATGGGAATGTATACTAATGGCACTTGACATTATTTTACATTACCAATATCATCAAATATGTTTACGCAATACAATGTGACAATCCATGTGATAACCGCTACGGACCAGAAATAGAATAAACAAAATTGATCCATAATAAAAGCAAAATATTCATATAATCCAAATAGATATTTATCACGACCAAATGAGATAGGTGCAACAAATATTATAATGATGCAGTGTAATAACCAAAGAACTGTAACGATTATCATGTTCACATTGATTTTAAATTTTGAATTTCTAACAACAAAACCAAAGATCAAGCTTAATACATTAAAACCATTATAATTGAATAAAAACGTAATTATTGCTTGGAGCAAAATATACATAATTGCCCAAATAAAAATCACTATTGTCATTACAAAAGATCCATTTATGGCAACCATATAATCAAACTTAAATATAGATATTATTATTGTACCGATGTCAATGGCAAGCATTACAATGAAATATAAATATCCATAGTATTTTACCATGGTACTTTGGTGTAGTCTAGATGTATTATGGGTTTTATTGATCGTTATGCCACCAAACGTTAATCCAAACACACGCATAATCCATATTAATACTTTCAATAAATTACCATTGTATTTTATTAGCCATTGATTTAACATGTTAATTTTATACCCATAAGTATACATAGGTAGTGTCGCCGAATGGCCTGAAACTCGCATTGCAAAGTTGATAATTATTGAACCACAGACTGCTCAAAATTCTCACTGGGATGGTCCGAACTATTTACCTAATGAATAATATAATTATCTTAAAATCCTGATAACAGATAAATAAAGTTATAGACAAACTTTAAAGATTATATTTATTGTATTGGCAATACTAATAAAATGAATATTCTAAATGATTTTACAAAAGTACCTTAATTAAATTATTCCATTTTAAAAGAATATTTTTGAATATGCACTTTGTTAGTGCACGAAGTAATTACATGATATAAAGAATAATTTTTTTATTTGTAACATAATTGTTTTCATTATACAGTATGTTTTTCTTGATATTTAATATAAATAGAATAATTGAAAACAAATTAAATAATAATTTATATAATTACTTAAATTACATGGATAATACAGTATGGTTGTACTAGCTGTAAAGTACATTTTGAAATAGTATATTTTCTAGTAAACAAAGTGATTAAGATGTTATATTGATTGTCATAATGTCATATTATTTATTATTATTATTTTATTAAAAGTTTTATAATAAAAAAAATAAACTAATTTATTAATTTTTAATGGTTAATTTTATTAAGAATATCTGAAACAATTATTTTAACATATAATTCTATTAGAATAATTGTTACATTGACGTAACTCATTAAATACTGTATCTTGTTGCAATTATACGGCAAACATATCTAAAGCGCCGAATTGTTTGAATGACGTAAAACAATGAAACATAGTTTGACTGAATTTATTTTAAGTCTATATAATATAAATCATAATAAAAAATATCAAATACAATATTATAGAGTTGTAACATTGAAAACATGAAAATACACGTGTTAAGGGATATATAATTACATAATATGTTTTTCAATTCACTTAAAAAGTAAATCCATAAACAATCATTTTAAATTTTGGTTATAATAGAGATTTTGTTAATAATAATTATATTATATATAAATATAATATTTTTAAAATACAAATATATTTAGCATAATTTAAAATTTTCATTTAATAGTTTGTATGAGAATTACCGTATAATTCAAGACAAATGCAAATATCTATAAATACAAATTTTGAATCAATTACAAATATTATTTTAAATTTTGTAAATAAAATACAACCGAAACGAGTGTTTGTTTATTAAATACAGCGAAACCTCCGACAGTGAATCCAAACGAACGCGTGTTTTGCAAAACAGTCGCAAACGTAAGCCATTGTCTGTACTCTCCATCAGACATATGACGAGTCGACACTCCATTCAACGCAATTCTCAATTCGGTAACCTTTGTGTCCAATTGACCACAAATTAGACACGAAATGATCAGTTGGACAGTAATAGAGATCAATGTTAAGGTAAAACTTATATTAACATTATAAGAGTCTAAAACTCCATGATTTAGTGAATTGATTGTCAGAGCAATGTTTAGCATAATTGTGATAATTGTATGAATGGTAATCATTGCCGATGTATACTTAAGCCGTAAATCCAATTCATAAATCAATCGTTTCATTCGTACTATTATTTTATTGCCAGTAATTAATTCATTCATAATATTGTTTTGGTGTGTCTTTGCATTAATTGTCCAAACTGATCAAGGTAAATTTAATTAATATATAAAGCTAATAAACTTGCTATAATTAATTCTTACCTAGGTCACTTAGTACGGACCCGCAATATAACGAGACAGTCCATGTGATAACCGGTACGGACCAGATATAAAACAAGCTAAATGGATGCAAACTTAAAAATATATGATCAGCAAATCCAACTAGATCATCATTACAACCATATGATAGTGGTGTCATTAAAACAATAAATGGCAAGTGAATTAACCATAGTACAACCGCGATAATTATGGTCAAATTTAATCTACATTTAACGTATCTAATCTCATAGATTACTTTTGCTATATTAAAACCGCTAAAATTTAATAAAGCCATTATTATCAATTTAAGCCCAAGATGAATTGCTATCCAGATTAAAGTAATCATTGTCTTTGACCGAGATCCGATTTGCACAACCATTGCATCATAATCACACATGGGCATTATAATTGCATAAAGACTAATCACAAACAATATAATAAAATAACAATATCCATAGTATTTGACAATTGTGCTCTGGGTTAATTTAATTGTATTATTGGTTTTTGTGATTGTTAGACCGCCATAGGTTAGACCAAATACACGCAATACCCATATTAATGCAATTAAAACATTAACATTATGATTTTCCATGTATTGTTTTATCATGGTAATTGTAAAGTTTGTATGCGAAAATATGTTATTATAGAAATATGTTTTTAAACGTCGTGCTTGTTGTATTTTTTGAAAATAATTTTTATTTATAACCATCTTACCTAGTGAACAAAGTTACTAATGTAATATTAATAGTAGATTTTTCTTATAAATCATTTAATATTTTGCTGTAGAAATTGGTGGTAATAATATTTGTAATAATGATTTGTAATTAAAATGTTAATATATAAATCAATAAATGCTCTTTTTATTTGTAATAATGCTAAATGACAGAATTATTTTACATTTAACTAAAAACTCATTTATAAGTACAATTTACAATTGATTCAATATGTTTTCTATTACAAAAAATATTAAGATTGATTAACAAAAAATGTATATTACTTTATATTTATTATTTTCGAGTTTACAGATAATAATTGTTAATGAATTATAATTATAAAATATATAAATATAATAAATTAATATTGTAAATAATATTATTAGAAGTCATTTGACATTTGTTGCACTAATTTTAAGGTCTTTATCCATTAATTTAGTACATTTATACATTTATTAAGTTTGATTGTGTAATATAATTTTAATAATTGAATTTGATTAAGAAATTTTCATTAATGCACTTGTATAATAATAATAATAATAATAATTATAATAATAAATGTTAAATTAAAAATAATTTAAGGGAAAGTTGTTTTATTATGATGCAAGTAAACTATTAAAATGGTAAAAATAATAGCCGCTCCACTGTTTTGGCTTTTATTTTAAAATAGATGTAAATAAAGTTAATTACTAATGTCTTTTAAAGATGTAAAATATACAAATTAGTGTTTAAACAAATGTAAGATTACTAGGTTAAATGATCAAAGATTTACATTGTAATTGCAAATTCCACAATTAAATGATTATTATAAATTAGACATTTTGTCAACTAATTTACATATTTAGAGAAATGACATATAATTATAGTTTTAAACAATATTATTTAATTGTTTGTATGAGAATAACCGTATAATTTAACACAAATGTAAATATCTGAAAATGAAAAAAAAATAATTATAAATAAAATTCTAAAGAATAAAATAAAATACAACCGAAACGAGTGTTTGTTTATTAAATACAGCAAAACCTCCGACAGTGAATCCAAACGAACGCGTGTTTCGCAAAACAGTCGCAAACGTAAGCCATTGTCTGTACTCTCCATCAGACATATGACGAGTCGACATTCCGTTCAACGCAACCCTCAATTCCCTAACCTTTGTGTCCAATTGACCACAAATTAGACACGAAATGATGAGTTGAACAGTAATAGATGCCAATGATATAAAAATGGCCACATTATATATGACCAAATGTGGTGTAAGAAATGTATATATTTGTAGCATAATTGACCAAATCGTATTAATGGTAATCATTGACGATGTATACTTAAGCCGTGAATCCAGGTCATTGATTAATTGCTTGATTTCTATCACTAATATCTTACCAGTTGTTAATTCAGCAATAATATCATACATATTGCAATTCAGTTTACAAACTAATGATAGGAAATTAAATAAAATAATTGTAAGAATCTATTAACTTATACAAGTGATAAAAAAAATTAAGTTTTGTAAGTAAAGTCGAGTGCGGTTAATTTATACCGCTTTACATTTGAAGTGTTCAAAAGGTAGGGATAATAATCAATAGTGGACAATAATGGACTTTATTTAACACTAGTTTGTTTATGAATTTAATTTAATGGAATAGTAATGGATTGGGGACATTAAAGTGGGTTTGTACTAACGGCACTCGACGGTAGTAAATTTACCAATATCATCGAGTACATTTACGCATAACAAGGTAACAATCCACGTGATAACCGGTACGGACCAGAAATAGAATAAACATAAATGATGTAAACTAAAAACAAAATATTCATAAAATCCAAATAAATATTTATCACGATCAAATGAGATGATTGGTGCCACAAATATTATGATTATGCCGTGCGATAACCAAAGAACAATAACTATTATCATGGTCAAATTGATTTTAAATTTCGAATTTTTAACAGCAAAATCAAAGATCAAGCTTGCTAGATTAAATCCATTATGATTAAATAAAAACATGATAATCAATTTGAGCAGAATATAAATAATTGTCCAAATATAAAGCACTACTACCATTATGCGTGATCCATTTAAGGCGACAAAATCATTAAATTTATATAGTGATATTGTAAATGTACCAAAGTCACTAGCAAGTATTACAATGAAATAAAAATAACCGTAGTACTTTACCATGGTACTTTGGTGTAGTCTAAATGTGTTGTGAGTTTTATTGATTGTAATGCCACCAAATGTTAAACCAAACGCACGCATAATCCATATTAATATATTCAATAAATTAACATTGTGTTTTACTAAGCATCGATTTATTCGGTTCATTTTATACCCATAGGTATACACAGGTAGTGTAGCCGAATGGCCTGAGACTCGCATTACAAAGTTGATAATTATTGAACCGCACACTATTAAAAATTTTCACTAAGATGGCCTCAATTATTTAACTAACAAATAACATATGCAATCTTTGAATGCTGACCAATAAATATCATTAAGGTATATTATTATAAAACTACATTATTAAAATGGTATATAGGTAAGCCATAAAGAGTATATGTTTAGTATTGTCTATACTTATAAAATGAATAAGCCAGTTTCTTTTAAAAAATTAATTTAACTAAAATATTAAATTTTAAAATAATACATTTGTATATGCACTTTTTAGTAAACAAAGTCATTATATGAAATATAAAATAATTGTCTTATTTGTGAAATAATTAATGTAATTATTGAATTTTACACAAACATTAATTGATCCAATTATTAAAATTAAAATGTTTTATTGAAATATTATTGTACTAACCAGTACAGTATATTTTGAAATCTGTCTATTATATAGTTTTTAGTAAACAAAGTGATTAAGATGTTATATTGATTGTCATATTGTCAAATTATTTGTTAATATTATTTTATAGAAAGTTTTATAATAATAAAATGAGCACACTTATTGCCAATATAATTACTATAAATTAATTGCTGTGGTTTAGTATGGTTGAAAATTATAAACTTTTTAATATTAACATAATAAAACAAAAATAATTAAGATACAAAATAGAGATAGATTTTTATTTTATTCAATATGTAAAATATAATAACAATTGTAAACTAATACAAATATGTGTTAAGGTTTATTTTTAAAAATAAATATCTTGGTTTTTAACCCGCTAATACATTCGATAATAAAGTCCCGCCGATATTTTTGAGGGACGATAGCGCCCCAGTTTTGCAGGAAAGTTAATTTATAGGAGGGTTGGGGTGGCGGCACTTGTTGCCTGTCGATATCATACATTGCATATATGTGTTTTGAGAGAGTA
>CAJPIZ010002191.1:0-14272 GCA_905368565.1 Medioppia subpectinata
TAGACCGTTTGCTGACAAATCAATGCGAGCGCCGAGTGGTTGGACGCCATCGCGAGCCGCTCTATACCCGTCTTCAATGCCCGTCAACTGTATTAATGAGAGCTCTATTTGATGCCAATATTCGTCAGTTTTGGCGTATTTTTTAATTTCCGTTTTCATGAATTCAACGTTTTTCTCAATGAATGGAAACAATATATCGCAGAATTGTGAGGAATTATCGCAATAATGTTGGATATTATTATTCCAGTGGAAGTCAATCAGATCTGCCGTCAAATGGCCCTCAATTAGTCCACTAGAATATGCCTGAAGTGAATCATTGAGCGTTGCGTTTGAGTGTACGTCCAATTGGGCCCAACTATTCATTTGGCAATTTAATTATAATTAATAACATCCAATTAAAAGTATTAACTTATGTTACATTAATATTTAAACCATTTTAAAATTTAACCTAAAGATTAAGACTATTCTAGCTAATTCACAAATCTATAATATGTAATTTTTGCATTAATTAAATTTAAAATATTTCAAAATTGGTAAATTAATTTAGCATACAAGTTGCAATTCAAAATATTATAAATACCCTGTTTTATTAATGCTGTTATCATAAAGTGCCCATGCTGACCAGCCCTCCACATCGTGTATATCTCCGATCACGTCATGTATTTTTCCTTCTAAATCGACATATTTTGTTAATTTAGCGTTTATTACACCAGAAAAGGTGGCAAATACTCCCAGATATACACAAATATACATCAAATACATTGTGTTTTATTAATAAAGAAGTGCTTAATTCGCATTTAATTTACAATAAAACAAATGTCATTTAAGTAAATAGTCAAGTATTTATGCGACAAATGTTGCTCTGGCTATAAATTTGTATCAACATTAATTGAACTTTGATTTGCCAATCAGTGCTAATATGTATAAAATTTATCAAATTTGTTCACAATTTTGGCAAATTTCTTATACATATTTCTCAATAGGAATCACATTATATTTAATGAGGAAAATATTGAGGCAATGAGAAATTTTCATGTATAATGTTTATTTTATGTCAACTCTATATTTATGCGATTTATTCTTAATTTAAATGCTGTTATTTCTTATAAATTTTTATCTATAGAAATATTTCCACTAATTGTTACAAAAATTAAATTATTAATACTGTATAACTTTGTAAACTAATCGGGGTAATAATGTGCTTACGTTATTTGATAAAACAATTCCTTGAAATTATATTTTTAAGTTATATTGTACTTTACTATATAATACTTTATCCTAAAAATAATCTATAACAAATTAATCAGCGACGCTGTATTTATTTTAAGCTGTTATTATAATACTACGGCGATTATAGAGTTCGGGTCGTCTTCAGCGGCTGAGTTGACCGTATCGTTGGCGCCGATCACAAGAACCAAATCCGTGTCATTAAAATCGTCGTTAATTTCGTCCATTTCGAGCACCACATCGTAGGGCACACCGGCCTCAGCGAGCAGTACGTTGAGCTGTCCGGGCATACGTCCGGCCACCGGATGGATACCAAATCTCACATTTTTGCCCTTTTCCTTCAGAATCTTCACCATCTCTGCCAACGGATACTGTGCTTTCGCCACACATAGACCATAGCCGGGAGTAATGATAATGTTCTTCGCCTCAGTGATCGCTTCCACGCTTTGGTCGACATTCCATTCGGTGTGCGTTCCGGTGATTGCCATCGCGGGTCCCGTCGGAGCCGTACCAAAACCACCCAATATTACGTTAGGCAGCGATCGGTTCATAGCCTATAATATACGGCATATTTAAATGTCAAATTCAAGTCAACATTCAATTATCCATTAATACATACTTTGCACATAATATATGAGAGAATAGCACCGCTGGAGCCGATCAGTGCGCCAACAATTGTCATCAAATTGTTGTTCAACATAAACCCTTCGGCACAGAGAGCCCAACCCGAGTAACTGTTTAATACTGTAATAACGACCGGCATATCGGCGCCACCGATGGCCGCCGTAAGAGTGACTCCCATTACAGTAGACAAGGCGGCGGTCGCGCCCAACGAAGTGAGACCAGCCATTTGACTCGGATCCATGAGGTAATAGGCGCCCGCACCCACTGATCCCAACATTAGTGCAGAATTCAGAGCGTGTCGGCCCGGGAGTAGAAGTGGCGCTGAGTTGAGCACTCCTTGAAGTTTGCCATAACTATAATCATAATAATTATAATTAATTTTAATTCTTTAAAAATCTCTCAGTTTTTAAGACAACTGACGCGACAAGAGATCCACTGAAAGTGACGCCTCCTATAAATGTGCCCAAAAAGAGTGCGGTCTTGACAGTCATGGCCGCCGGATCGGTGGCGAATGTGGGGAAGTCGTGGATATATGTGGCAAAACATGTCAGAACAGCTGCCATACCGACCAACGAGTGGAAAGCGGCCACCAATTGAGGCAAATCTGTTATTTCAATCTTTTTGGCGATCGCCAGACCGAGAGCACCGCCGCCGGTCATACAGGCGGCGATTTGAATGGCCAGCTCTGGCGTTATGTCCATCAGACCCAGAGTCGCCACTATGCCGGACGAAACGCCAATCATTCCCAATGTGTTTCCCAATCGCGAGGTTTTCTGAGACGACAGACCGGCCAAAGCGCCGACACAACAAAGGGACGCACCTTTTGGGGCAATAAAACACATGCTTATAAACAATGACAATAATATCATTTCAAACAATACCTAAATAAGTCATTTGGTGGACGTGTGATAAACCGTTGAGTGCGGCCAACGCGTAGCCACCGGTGAAAACAGCGGCCGGAATGCCATACAAATAATTATATTCCGGCGGATCTGTGGGTCTCTTAAACATATCTAACATGCGTTGAGTGACCAGAAAACCACCGGCGATATTGATGGTCGATATGGTGAGAGCGGTTGCGCCCAATGCTTGCGGTAAAGTAGTGGGAACCACACCTCCGCCCATCAATAGCAGACCCCCGACGGCTGTTATGCCGGAAATAGCGTTCGTCACAGACATTAGGGGAGAGTGAAGAGCGGGAGTGACTCCCCATACGGTGTGATAGCCGACAATACCCGATAGACCCAAAGTAGTGGTCATTGTTGTAAACGCGGCGTTGGGTGCGATTGAACCCAAACCGATGAGTGAACCTAAAAATTGAAACAACAGACAAATGTTGAATAAATTAGAAAATATTTCTGTACAAAAAACTCTTGAAAATCATACCTAAACCGGTTGTATAGAGAATCGCGTCCTTAAAAGTAGCTCTAAAATAGTCGGCCGGAAGTAACGCTTTTGGCGGCTCTTTGGCCAGTTTGGTCTGTTTTGCGGCCACAACTGGCACTGCCTTTGGTGGCGGCGGAGGCCATAAGAGTTCGCCATCTTTCAGGATAACAGATCCGCGAACGACCTCATCGTTCAGATCAATAGCGAAGTTATCCTTTTCAGTCATCGACAGCAAGAATTTACTGATATTATTGGCGTAAAGGGTCGACGCCTGTGTCGGCAATCTTGAGGGCAGATCCGTGTATCCAATATGTATCACATCTTTGTATGTGTAGACTTCGCCCGGTTTTATGGTCTCTATATTTCCGCCTAAATATTATTGGCGTAAAGGGTCGACGCCTGTGTCGGCAATCTTGAGGGCAGATCCGTGTATCCAATATGTATCACATCTTTGTATGTGTAGACTTCGCCCGGTTTTATGGTCTCTATATTTCCGCCTAAATTATAACACAAACAACAAATTAGATATAATTATCCAAAAAAATGTGTTGTCATAACAATCGATCAAATCTATTAAATACCAGTTTCGGCCGCGAGATCGACGACAACAGATCCCGGTTTCATACTCTCAATCATTTTCTTAGTGATAAGAATTGGGGCTTTTTTGCCCGGAATTAACGCCGTTGTGATCACAATATCCACTTCTTCGCATTGTTTAGCGAATAATTTCATCTCCGCTTCGATGAACTCCGGGGACATCTCTTTCGCATAACCGCCGATTCCTTCGCCCGACTCTTTGAAGTCAACCTCCAAGAACTCGGCGCCCAATGACTCGATCTGTTCCTTCACAGCGGCTCTGGTGTCGAATCCGCGCACAATTGCGCCCATATTTTTAGCGGTTCCGATAGCTGACAGTCCGGCCACTCCGCCGCCGATTACCAACACCTTCGCCGGCGGGACTTTACCGGCGGCAGTGATTTGACCCGTAAAAAACCGGCCAAAATGATTGGCCGCTTCGATAACTGCTTTATATCTAAAGAAGGAATACATTAACGTCACAAACAATTGTAGGAATCAATTGGCAGATGAAAGTGAAAGCAATACATACCCGGCTATATTGGCCATAGAGCTGAGGGCGTCAAACACCTGAGCCCTGGAAATTCTGGGAACACAATCCATGGCGAAGACATTCATGTGTTTGGCAGACAACTGATCGATGAGTGCCTTATTCTGAGCCGGAAATAGGAAACTAATTAACGTTGAATTATCGCGAAAAGAGTTCATTTCTTCGGCTATCGGTTGTCGCACTTTGAGCACAATATCGGAATCATAGGCTGACTTTCTGTCCACAATCTTAGCGCCGACCGACTCGTAGTCGGAGTTCAAGAATTTGGCCCCAAATCCCGCGTTGTCCTCCACTTTCACTGTAATCCCCTTTTTGGTCAACACAGCGATGGCGGCCGGAGATAAGGCCACCCGACGCTCGTTAGCCCACACCTCCTTCGGCACACCGATTGTCAACTGTTTGTAAGCGATTGGACCCAATCTGACCACCGGTTCCGGTTTGGCGGCGGTCTTCGCCTTTGACTCCTTATGCGCCCAACGATTGAACGTTTGGTTTAATAGGAGTTTAGAGTTCGCGAGTCTCGGCAGTGACTGCAACGGACTCGCCGTCACCGATGTCTTCAGCAATAGATACAACATTTTTGCGCACTTCTTATGGTTACCACCTTATGATCGGATGGTTTTTGCGGATCAGTTCACGTCTACTTCTCTTCTCATATGTAATGTTCACACGATTTCGACGACGACTTTCGCTGCGATAAAATCGGGAATTATTTTTTTGGACAAAACTTTTAACGCAAAGAAAAACTTAAATAAGTTTTAAACTAAAAAGTGTATCAAAAAAAAGTTTTAATTAAGTTTTAATCAGTGAACAGAGACTGACATTGAACTCAACAAACAAAGTGTTATAGTGTATGGGATATAAGGGCTTCACTATAACGAGTATTGCATTGAAACCATCGATAAAAGTGAAACTTTAAATATTTTAAAATAAACTTTTTTATATAAACAATAATAAAATTGTTGTGTAATGTATTCAACACTCAATCCATATAATTATAGCAAACAATATATGATTAGATTTCTGCACACAATGTGAATTATACACAACATATGAATGCATTGAACGGCTGTTATATTCAATGCAATACAAACTCGGAGTCAGTCTTAAGACTCGACACCAAAATTAAAACTCCGGATATTTTTGACGCAAAATATTTAGCATTTGAGCCAAAAAAGAGCGAAAGTTTGAGTGAAAGTTAGCATAAAATATGACATTTGCCTAAAAATAAGATTGTTATACAAAATAAAGACTAATTTTACTGCAAATATGCGGTGAATGAGAGACCAAACACTACATCAATGTTACGGTTAAACGTATGGCTAATACAGTGTTGAAGAGAGTGTTGTGTAGTATTGGCTGCGAATGAGTAGTCGATTCACAACACGATTCTTGGATTGCATTCAAAAAATAAGCCAAAAATTAGCGAAAAATTAATTAATGGATAAAACATTCAATGAATTGAATTCACACTAAATTTTTTTTCGCTATAAGACTAGTGTTGTATGAATACAGATGTAGTGCTGTTTCGCAGCACAAATGCATTGAATTTGTGATCATTTTTCAATCGGTTTCAGTCAACACATGCGCGCTCTCTATAGACGCCGGTTAACCCATTCTTCGCACATAAATTATGCCCTATTTTATGCTAATATTCTGTTGAATAATATGATCATGGTCAAACAGGTTTTTACCTATAGAATTTGTTTTGCTAGAATGATATTTATCATAATAATTGTTTGTTTAATTTGAATATATTTACTGTCACTCCATTAATGTAAATATTTATGTTATATTCAAATAAATAAACGCTTAAAAGCGTCAATATTTTGCAAATTTATAATATTTTCAATTTAAACCAAAAGCTAGGGTTAAATGTATGTACTCTAAAGTATAGATGTGTTTTAACTTATTATTTATCATAATAATCTGCTATTTCATAATGATTGTATAATTTACTACACATGTAGATATTTTCAATTTTGAATAAAATATAAAAGTGAATTTTAATAGAAATTGCATTTTAAAATTACCATATTTATAGATTAATTATAAGATGTAACGTAACTTAAAATTACTATTTTATAGTTGCAAGTATTAAGTTAAGTTAAGTATTAAGTTGCAAGTGCAAGTATTATAATAACAGCTTAAAATAAATACAGCGTCGCTGATTAATTTGTTATAGATTATTTTTAGGATAAAGTATTATATAGTAAAGTACAATATAACTTAAAAATATAATTTCAAGGAATTGTTTAAGTATTATAATAACAGCTTAAAATAAATACAGCGTCGCTGATTAATTTGTTATAGATTATTTTTAGGATAAAGTATTATATAGTAAAGTACAATATAACTTAAAAATATAATTTCAAGGAATTGTTTAATCAAATAGCTTAAGCACATTATTACCCTGATTAGTTTACAATGTTATACAGTATTAATTATTTAATTTTTATAACAATTAGTGGAAATATTTCTATAGATAAAAATTTATGAGAAATAACAGCATTTAAATTAAGAATAAATCACATAAATATAGAGTTGACATAAAATAAACATTAATTCATGAAAATTTCTCATTGCCTCAATATTTTCCTCATTGAATAGAATGGGATTCATATTAAGAAATATGTATAAGAAATGTATAGGAAATTTGCCAAAATTATGAACAAATTTGATAAATTTTATACATATTAGCACTGATTGGCAAATCAAAGTTCAATTAATGTTGATTCAAAGCCAGAGCAGCATTTGTCACATAAATACTTGACTATTTACTTAAATGACATTTGTTTTATTGTAAATTAAATGTGAATTAAGCACTTCTTTATTAATAAAACACAATGTATTTGATGTATATTTGTGTATATCTGGGAGTATTTGCCACCTTTTCTGGTGTAATAAACGCTAAATTAACAAAATATGTCGATTTAGAAGGAAAAATACATGATGTGATCGGAGATATACACGATGTGGAGGGCTGGTCAGCATGGGCACTTTATGATAACAGCATTAATAAAACAGGGTATTTATAATATTTTAAATTGCAACTTGTATGCTAGATTAATTTACCAATTTTGAAATATTTTAAATTTAATTAGTGCAAAAATTAAATACATGTATAATATTATTAAAATTTGTAAATTAGCTAGAACATAATTTCTTACTAGTCTATAGGTTAAATTTTAAGGTATAAATATTAAATTAACAAAAATTAATACTTTTAATTACATGTTATTGATTATAATTAAATAATTGCAAAATAAATAGTTGGGCCCAATTGGACGTACACTCAAACGCAACGCTCAACGATTCACTTCAGGCATATTCTAGTGGACTAATTGAGGGCCATTTGACGGCAGATCTGATTGACTTTCACTGGAATAATAATATCCAACATTATTGCGATAATTCCTCCCAATTCTGCGATACATTGTTTGCATTCATTGAGACAAACGTGGAATTCATGAAAACGGAAATTAAAAAATACGCCAAAAGTGACGAATATTGGCATCAAATAGAGCTCTCATTAATACAGTTGACGGGCATTGAAGACGGGTATAGAGCGGCTCGCGATGGCGTCCAACCACTCGGCGCTCGCATTGATTTGTCAGCAAACGGTCTATTGTTGTTGAATCTGATCACCGAATTGGGAGAACTCGAACAGGCGTTGAATCGGACAAAGAAAACGTTTGAGTTGTCGGACGGCCGGTGCTCTGCCATCGTTAAAGTGCTCGAAGACGGCAGCGATCTGTTTGTCTCGCATAACAGTTGGTCCGGCTATTCAACAATGTTGAGGATTCTCAAGAAATACAATTTGAATTACAAGAATATCGCCGGACAGCACATCTCATTCTCCTCATACCCGGGCATTATCTTCTCGATCGATGACTATTACCTCATTTCTAGCGGTTTATTAGTGTTGGAGACGTCTATTGGCAACTATAACAACAGTTTGTGGCCGAAAGTGGTGGCCGACAAAGTGGTCTTTGAGTTCATCCGAAACACTGTCGCTAACCGAATGGCCCGAACCGGCAAAGAGTGGTCGCAGATATTCGCAAAGTTCAATAGTGGCACTTATAATAACCAATTCATGATTATTGACTACAATAAGTTCGAGAAAGGAGTCAAACCATCCGATTTGGCGAATGACGTGCTTTGGATTGTGGAACAAATACCCGGGTATATAGAGTCGGCTGACGTGACACACGTATTACGGGAACAACACTATTGGCCCTCATATAACGTTCCCTACTTTAAAAGCATTTACGATATGAGCGACTATACGTCTCAATACATTAAATACGGAGACTTTTTCAGCTACGAGAAGACGGCCCGCGCTCTCATCTTCAGACGAGACCAGAACAAAGTGACGGATTTGGACTCACTTTACAAACTTATGAGATATAATGACTTCAAGAATGACCCGCTTTCCCGATGCAATTGCAGTCCTCCCTATACGGCTGAGTACGCGATCGCCGCCCGCTGTGACCTCAACGACCCCAACGGTCGATATCCGATCGATTCCCTCGGCTTCCGATCCCACGGAGCCATTGATGTTAAGCTGACAAACAGTGATCTGTTTTCACGATTAGAAATGATTGCTAACAGCGGACCCTCTTATGAAGAACAGCCACCTTTCCAGTGGTCTAACACCCGGATAGTGGGTGTCCTCCATAGCGGACAACCCGACACATTCAAGTTTCCGGCCGTTCACGTCAAATGGACGCCAACTCTTATGCATCCCATTAGCTTTAGATGAGATGTTATATTGATTTGAAAAGTTTTTAATTAATGAAATTAAGATTTTTTGTATGAGAATAATAATTGACAATAAAAATACTTTTTTAAACAAAAGTTTAAAATTTTGAATTGAATAAAATATACGATAAAATCTCAACAAAAATAATCGTGTTTTTTATATCTACAAAAAAATACATATTGTAGTTATTGTTAGGATAACTTTAAAATATATTAATATTAACCTCAAAATAATCAGTCAACTTTATCAGCCAATTATTGTATACAATATTATCTGTAATCGTATAATACAAATGATTGTTTAAAGTAAGCCGAGATCAGACAACTTGAGATAAACATGTTTCAATTACTCAATCAGTAATTCAATAAAATCAGTCAATTTATTTTTGATTTACATTAATAACAGATAAGACAATGAAACTCTTTTTATAGCAAAGTGTATAGAAATGTGTAAAAACATTAGACGACAGTAGAGTAGGAATTAATACTTTTGGGTGATTTATCGGAATGAGATGTGATTTGTGTGGAGCCATAGATTAGTCTTTTCATTTGTTTGATTGCATTTAAATCCAATGACACGTTTCTATTGTTGTTTTCCTTTGGGCTAATTGTCGTATCATTTGTTTGTAGAGAATCGGAATAATTAAATATAGACTCATGTCTACTATAAGAGTTGTAATCGTAGCTTTGAATATCAAGATTATTACGATATTCCGTATATACAGGTGTAGTTGAGTTGACTGAATTTTTGTCTAATTTATCGACATTTTTCTCTTTTGTAAACATTTTAAATAGTAAAACAGTGGACACATCTCTACTTAATTTCTTAAGTTTTTTAATAGCGTTTGGAAACGAACCTGAAATATATATATTAATTATATTTTTAACTAAATTAAATATCTTTAAAGTGTTTAAAATCTAATAATAATATATTACTTTGATATTCAACTATTCAAATATTAACAAGTTTAGTTAAGATATAACCTGATGCATTAGTTTTAATAGTAAAAGGTTATTTCTATGTATTTATTATTGAATGTTTAGATCATATCATTATTTTTAAAAACTTATAATATAAAAGATATACAAAATATCAGAAAAATATTACATACCTGAGGAACTATTAAATTCGTTGTTTGAGTACTTATTTTGCATGTTTTAAAACAAATGTCACAATAATATTATCATATTTTGTAATTCACATTAATTTACTATATATCTACAGTATACACGAGTTTATATATACTGAATATTATAAACTAGAATCCAGGCAACAAAACCAAACATTTAGTGAATGACACCGAAAAACACATACAAACGTACAGTTAACAAATATTTTTACAGAATTTTACAAAATTTAATATACAGTACATTATATGTAACTAAATAAAGTTGCTTTAAATCAATAAATTAGGCAAATATTGAAAGCAATAATTTTTAAAATAAAATAAACTAACCATAAGACTAAAACTAACGCAAGAATAAGTTAATTAAATTTGATAATAAAATGCAATAAATAGTTTCAATGTTCACAATATGCTCACAAACTATTGTATATTCTATATAAATATAGCATAGATACTAATTTGCAATATTCATTGTCATATCTATGATGCTATTGTAGAAAAACAATTGGATCATTTGTTAATAGAGCTATTTATTCAATAATAGCATATTTAGTGTTTAATGAAATAAATATAGAACTCAATTATGATATATTATATATAATTTTTATTCAAATGAATGATAAACACAATAATTATGATTACAACACGTTTCGACATTTAATTAAAATAATAAGTATTTATAAGTATATCATTTGTTATAATTTATATATTTTAGTTTTAAAACATATTGAAATAAATAATTCTTTGAAAACATATTAATTTTTAATAATACAAAATATAAGTCACAAACAGAATAATTAAATTTTGGCCAAACGTCCGGCTTTGGCGTCAGTGACGGCGCCCCACAAATCAAATATAAAATTATCGCTGAAACCAAACTCTTTGAGATCGGAGTTATCGATAGCCATCACAAAGTCGTGTGGATTAGACTTCTGTTGTCCCAAATCCAAGATCTCATTCGCCAAATCGTTATCATTAATGCCCATAAATGACTCGAGCAGTGAATTGATTTTCTCCAACGCCGCTCTCACCACTTCTGTCGGCATCGACTCCACAACTGGCGGCCCTTTCTTACGGATTCTCAGCGTTTCCTTTCCCGACCCGTAGGCTATCGACGGCGAAGACTTTCGCGACTCACTTCGCGGACCAATACTTTCTGTGTTCGCGTTTAACAAATATATTTAGTTTATGTTTTGCTATAAAATAATTTGCAAATTATATAATAAAATGAATGAAACAAACGGAAGCTATTTTTGAAGGGCTCTATCAATCTGATGATGAATGTTGAGCCCAACTCGATATCCTTGAGAGTCTTCGCCACCTCGAAGTGTCTCAACCCAACCATACTTTCATTGTTTATTTTCTCGATGTGATCGCCGGCCTGTTTAAGTGAATATACAGTATAATGATTACAAAAGTTTGACAGAGCGTTAAATGGGTTGTTGTGAATGGATTGAGACCTCAATGAATTTGATTTGATGGGCAGCACTGCCTTCTTTGACTTTCTTGATGAACGCATAGCCGTTCCCGTTGTCAGTGATTGTGAGTCCCAAATATTGGTCCGTTTTTGTCATTTCTAACTCTTTTCGCTGCCCTTTTCGATGGACGCAAATAAAGTCATCCAAACCTATTTGTCCGCCAAGAAGTCTATCCATATCTACTTTGTGTGTGTTTAGTGTGCAGTAAAGTATCTGTAATTAGCAATCATTTAATTATATTTTGCATGTTCTGTGCTTTTAATTGTTTTAAAATAATTTAAATTGTGTTAATTATTAAAAGTAAAGGAAGTTTTGCATTTTAAGCACCTGTTAATGGAAAGTCTTTTTCAATTAATATTAGATAATATTTTATTAATTAATTTATTATTTTGTTTATTTTTGCATAAGTCGTGTATTCATTGCCTATAAATTGCAATTACAATATTAATTGTAAAATTAAAGGAAATATAAGTCATATATCCCTTTAGCCAAAGGGTTCGTTAACCAAAAAACCAGGAAATAATGACATTTATAATAATTATTAAAAATCTTTTTGAATATATTCATTCATGCAATGGACGGACTTTACATCCCGTCTGTATTCAAGCCATGAAAGAAACTTTCATTTTTGTCATAACAATGAAATGATATTTTGTCCGAAAATTAAACGAAAAAATAGTTTTTAATTTTGTTCGTGAAATTGCATTCAAGAGATGAATAAAAGTCTTTTTGGTTTAACTAACATATTGTATGTGAACTTCAATTAAATGAAATAAAATTTTTCAAATAAATAAATCTGTCGTTTGAATAGTATTTCTTTATGTGAATCAAGATTTAGAGTATAATTCACAACAATTTATAATTAATTTCAAAATGAGTTTCAGATATTGTTTTGAAAGCAGATGTTTGGCTAATTGCCATCTCATCGACATTGCGAGAGAGAGAGAGAGAGAGAGAGAGGTGAATATTTTAGAGAGAGAGAGAGAGAGAGAGAGAGAGAGAGAGAGGTGAATATTTTTCATATTAATTAACAATTGTTTTCATTTTCTTGTTTTTATCGTCAAATTATTCGCCAAATCATTAGAACTTGAAATATAAAAAATAATACAAATAATAATTATAATTGAAATGAAATTATAATTAAGTTGTCATAAATGATATCAAGAAAACACAATTGCATTTTCAAACTGTGAGATACGATAATAAAAATGCATATATTTTTAACGCTTAAATAGAGTCGGTGTTGAAAAAAGCGTTAACCAAAACGACGAGTCATTTATAATATTAATAATTTTACGTATAATTTGTCGTCAATTTATGTTATCTATTATTAAACCGAAGAATTGTGTCAATAATGGAAAGTAAGACCGATATTCACATACGGTATAGAAAATGCATTTTCATGCGTGAAATATAAGATATAAATTTCGATATAATTAAGTGACTGATGACTGAAAATAATGTGAATAAACTTCAAAAATGAAATCTTTTTTCTCGTGAACTATATTTATGTTAAATTAACTTTTTTTTATTGGTTTACATTACAGTAATATATCACAAAATAATTGTTAGTTTAAGCGCACAAATTGATTAAAATTTTTTCATAAACAATTGTATAATATAGATATATCATTATCCAATCCAATCTAGTTATATTATCCAATTAAACAATTCAATAATGGTAAGATTTAAAATATCAAATTTAAATAAATTTAAATAAACTTTATGTTTTATTGCTATTCATTAACAATGACATCGTATGTCTGGATAGTTACCAAACCGATCATGATTTGCATTAAATTTATTGGCATAAATTACTTATGGACTTTAAGTTATGGTGAAACATCTCATTAATTAATATCAAACAGCATATAACACACATTAAATTAACAATATAATTTTAAACTGCCATTATATGCAAATCAAATTATTTCTTGTGTTTCTTCTTTAGTTAATTATAAATGGTTTGAGAAAATGAATATTTATTAAGCGCTTGAAAAATATTAAAATTTCTTTTGTATTTCATTTTTCCAGACATAAAAAACTAAATATATTATTAATTATTATAATACTTTATTTCCAAATACACTATAAATAATGATTAAACAAAATGTTTCGTTAACTTAAGATATTTAGATATTTCACCATAAGGCATAAAAGTTATATTTTACGATTTAATAATATTCTTTGAGATATTATAGACAGTTATCAGTATTTTCCGTAAATTTTTTATGTGAATTTATTTCCTTTTTATTACAATAAAATATTTCTACAACAATCTAGCTATAAAATTAATTGTAAATAATTCTAGGTACATATTTAACATTGTTCCATACCTAACCTAATGTTAATGTATTAATTATACTACTTTATATTTACTGCGAGTATTAATTAATACATTACTAACTAATTATTAACTCAATATATCTATTTTGTTAGTAACTAACATGGGCATATAAGCCAATAGAGATTCAGAGTCTAATTATTCAAATATGATTCAATGATTGATTGGAAAATTTGAAAATTCAAGCCAGCTCATT
>CAJPIZ010002192.1:0-14269 GCA_905368565.1 Medioppia subpectinata
GAGACAATGGACTCGACGCCCGGTTTGGCCTTTATATTGGTGTCGGCGTTGTTGGCCATACCCTTCGCTACAATGGTTTGGATCCATTGGTTTACTACTGAACCAGAATTGCCTCATCATAATCATGATCACCATAATGCTAACACAAATAATGATGATAATAGTTGTGATTTAAAAGTATAATTAAACCATGTTCTGTAAATAGTATATGTACTTTATATTTATTTAATAAACAAGTTTAATACAAAACATTTGCAATAATAATAATATAATTTACATTTCATTTAATTAAAGTTTGATATAAAATTTGGCCATAATTTCAAATAAACTAACATTTTAATGTTTCTAACGTTATATGGTTGAACGGACTGTAACTTATTTATATAATTATAATTTGCTTTAAAATAATTAAATAAATAATTATTTTTGGGTTTTAGCAAATAAATCAAATAGATGTTAACTTTAATGAAAACTAAATGTGTATTACATTTCTATTGATTAAATTTTTGTATTTATTGTAAATCCAAACCCAAACGCGACAATCAATTAACCAAATTATAAAATCTTTGCCATTTGTGCCAAACCAGAGACCAAACAGTCCTCCCGTATAACACGTATAGTCTGTGAACGACATAATCGGCTCCTCTTTATAGACATATAGGGGTTGTGTTGAGTCCCAAACCACTGACTTCTCCACTGTTTTATTATCAATGTGTAAATTATACCACAAATGATTGCCAATTTGTGTGTCAGTTGTGATCACTCTTGTGTTATATTCAATTTTCAAACAGTCTTTGGGACAATATTTTAAACATTTATCGTTAATATCACTCATATATCTCTTATTATCTCTAAATTTACTTAATTGTCGTTTAAAGTAATAATAACAACGTTTGCGACTTAAAAGTGATGTTTGAAAATCCAATTCATGCAAATAGTTGTCGTGAAATAGTGGCACACATTTGGCCGACCGGTGGGTATAGTCTCTAACACAACGTCTCAAACAATGGGCGCGCGAATGGGCGCCAAATGGTTGATCACCAGTACTACGGGATCCCCGACCGTAATCACTGCACTCGCCGTACGGTTTAGGTAAATAGGATTTCACTGTTTTGCTCACAATTAATGTATGATTAATACCTAATAATTGTTGCTTTTTATCGGCTATTTGACGGACAGACGGCGGGTAGGGGTCCGAGTGGAACACTACTGATTTGAACATGTTGTATTTAAGTGTAGTGATGATGCTAAATTTGGGTTCACCTTGTGAATTACTATTCGTTAAATTTGCTAGATGAATTGTTTTAAAATGATTTAGATAACTTGTCCAATAAAAACTATCCATTGTTTTGAATGCATTCAATTTATAAATATTATTTCCAACAACTATTTTATAATTGTTATATAATTCATCATTTAATGAATTATTAAAATATGTGCCGAGAGTTGTGTTTAATTTACAAATGTCATCTGGACAATTACTATTAGCATACACAAATCTATGATAATAGTAATATAGTGTTATATAATCAAAGTTATCATGATGAACATTGTTATTAATGTGTATTTTTATATTAGTTTTGTATTTATAATAATTAATTGATACATTGTACAACTGGTGAGTCAGTATTGCAGTAAATATAGCCATCAAAATGTGCTAGTAAATAAATTTACATGATTAATTATTATTATGTTAAATGCAAATTATATAAATTATTTTAATCATAATATTTAATAAAGTTTATGTTAACACAATTTCTTGATTAGTTTATTACCCTATTTAATTAAAAGTATACAAAAGTTAAATAATAATTTAATTTTATAAAATGTTCATTTAATTAATGGCATTCAATTATTATACGATATATTACAATTAAAACCAGAATTCTATGCAAGTGTAATAAATGAAAGTGCAACTATTGTAATTAACTTGATTAAATCATGATTAATTTAACAAATACAAATAATTTATTACCTTTGCGTTTGCGTTAAAATATTTGAAAGCAAATCCAACAAAAGGATGTCTGATGTAAATAATACGTTTAAATTGTTTATATTTGCGACAATTTATTATGTAGAATTTTAAACCAAAACATATATAAGTGATTAATTCAATTATATTAATACCGTGCCATAGACTCAATATATTAGCCATACTTATTATAAGTGCGATTGTGGTAATTTTAGGCGTATATTTAATAGTAATGTAAAAGTTATTTTTTACCAAGAAATTATACGATTTACTAGACGTACTCCAAATAGTAGTTTTCATGTGATTATTGGTAACCACGCGGTAATAATACAAGTCCTCAGTACATGAGACGGGACACCGGTGTTGACACCAGCTGTTAATTTTTGAATTTAACAAGGTATTTAGTGTCTGGTTAGTAGAACAAAATTTATAAACACCATGATTGTTTTTGTCAAATAAATGGATGGTATGTAAGCTGTTATTTATGGGAATACAATTGAGTTGTTTCATGTATGTAATAAAATAGCATTTATTGAGACAGTGGTATTGGGTCTCATTATTACCGGAATATTCCCTACACTTTGTGTCGTATGGTTTTGGCAAACGTTTAAATGAATATTTAATTATTTGAATTAATTTATTTCCAAATTTTGAACTCAATTTCAATACATTGCTGCTTAATTGGGGCAATGATCTAGTTGAATGTAATATATATTTACTGCTCCATATATTAAAGCCATACGTGAAATATGTAATCTCGCTTATTTTTATTGATTCTGTAAATATATTCGTAGATTTATTATTATTATTGTTGTTATTATTAATATTTGATAAATATGTAATGCATTTACCAAAAGGAGATATCAATTTTAAGGTTGGTCTTAATTCATTACAATGTTTTTGATTTACTTTACATAGAATAAGACCGGAATAAAAATCGAGATCAATTTGAGAAGTTTGCAAAATATTTTCATTGATATGTAGCAAATTATCATTAAATTCTTGTTCATTATTGACATCCATGTATTGTAAAATGTATTTAATTACTGAACTATTTAAGTACTCTTCAAATAATTGACTGTAATCGAGTTCATTTTTATTTTTATAATATAGATATCGCATTAAATTATTTTCAAAATGAAGCATGATGAGTTTTCGTATATAAACATTTTGAGTGCGAATAAGTTTATTAAATATTGGTCTATGGTCAATTTGTTTTTGTAGCATAATTGGGACAATGGTTTTATTGAAAGCAAAACTATGTTTTTCAACAAATAGTATGGGCTTTGAAATGGGATCAAAGCATACAGTGATGGCCGGCAATGAATCCAATGAAATGCTATTATTATAGCCGTTATTATATTCAGTTATTTCAATGGATGTGTCGGTCGGGAAATGTAAGTAATTATCAATAAGCGAATAGATTTGGTAACCAATTATTGGTATTGTTAAACATGTTAGAAATGTTCTCCAATTGTATCTTTCTAGTTTTGTAATAATAAGTTTTAATTCGTTCATAACAAGTTTAATAAATATGATACAATGTTCACTAATTAATAATATGATTATTACTTTTAATTTGTGTAAAAATAATGTAATCAAAGCACTCGTGTCTATGAATGCAAACCCAAACCACAAACCGATGAGTCCTCCGATGTTTGAGAGAAAGTCAGTGAATGAATACTTTTGTTGGCATTTATAACGAAATTCTTCACTCAATTTGTATTCAATCCGTATTTTACTGTCATTTTGTGTTGAATATATTGTATCCTCAAATTCTAGCGAATAATATGTTTTGTGACAACTTTTCACACATTTATTACTGCAGTAGTTTTTATTCAAAGAATATTCTGTGATATTATTAATATTATTTGTGTTACTATTAATGTTGTTATTATTGTTATCACATATTCTATATTGTGTTTGACTGGCATTTGTTAGTATAAACATTTCATTTGTGTATGGATTTGGTATACATTTGTATTTATTGTTATATAATTTTTCAACACATGATTGAAAACAGGTATAATAGTTATAGTTTGCAATTGTATCTACATTTATAATTAGTGATTAATTATAATTATATAAATAAGTATATATTTAAACACCAACCTGATTTTTGACAAACATCCATAAATGGCTGCGAAAGCAAATCTAATTTAGTTGTAGTTATTTTTAATCTCCCATCAAATCCAATGCCATTTGTTTTAAGCGCCCAATCGATGGATGGCATCAATACTTTGTTTATTTGATCCATAAAAATATTAATACCATAATATTTGTTTAAATTTGAGACCATTCCCCAAAGATCAGTTTTGGCCAATGATTTTTTCATAAGTAATACTTTACCTATGTCAAAAAACTGATTTATGAGCAACTTTTGTTGAGTTTCATAACTGATGGTAAACTCAATAAAGTCATTGTCTATCAGATAAATGCTATCATTTGTGTTGAAAAAATAAGTGAAACAAATGCCAAAATCATTGCCATAAATACTTTGCAAAACGCCATAACTTTGCAAACAATTATTGATTACTTTATAATTATTATTATTTTCATGTCTTATATGTAGTTTTGCTTCACATTTAATCAAATCATCCGCTTTTATAGTAAACTTTTCATACAATTCATTATATGTATAATTATTTAAAAGAATTTTCATATATTTAATAAAATATTGATTTAATAGATTAGGGTAAGAGTCGTTTAATTGATTGCAATAATATTGACTGGTATAATATTTACATTTAGTTAATTCATTTTTAATTATATTTTTTGCAATTTGTTTGTAATTTTCGTAATCAGTAAATAAATTAAATTCTCGTAAAATAACTGATTTATCAAAAAACACATCCCTTTGCGTACATATAGTAATCGGCGGTAAATCCATGCCATCAATAGTCGGCTCAACACTCACTGTATAACTGTATGGATAACTCATGTAATCGTTGATCACTTCAATCGCGCCGTAGAATAGCATTGAAAGACAGATTAGTTTGACTAATAATTTTAAATACAATAAGTTACATATTTGCCAATTTATTAAGTTGCTTATATTAACTACTGCTAATTTGCAATTACAATAAATGATATTTATTATGAAAGAGAAGTAATACTTTGACCATTTTAGGTTATTAATTAAACGATCACAATAAAATTTACTAAATATTAAATTCATTATGTTTGATTTTTTAAATTTTTAACTAGAGAACTTCAGAATAAATTATATTGTTTTGCTTATTATAATTTTATAATTAAAATCCTAGATAAATAATTGCATTAACAGCTAACATGCTAAATGATTGATTACTTTAGATTTATAAAATAAAAAGATTATTAAATAATTACAAGTTTTAAATTTTTAAAAATCATTATATAATTCATAATGATAACTATTGTAACATTAATTTGTATTAACATGTATTGAGAATTAAACATTTTTCACTATGTTAAAAAACAATCATATTATTCTGATTATATAAGCAACAGCATATGCAATTTTGATAATAGCAAGTACAATTGATATATAAAGTTACTAATAAAATTAATTGAATTTTTAACCCCTTTATCATAATTAAAACAGCAAACAATAATAAAAATATTATTAATTATATTAATAAGTTATTGAGCTATGCTACTATTCTCAATATATTAAGTATAGTATACTTAAATTTATATTAATCTTTATATTAATAGTTAAATATACAATTAATACTCTACGGAGAATTATGTCATTTATTAATTAACATAAAAACACGTTTAAAAATATTTAAATAGATAAATTAGCAGTTCATTATCAATCATTAATTATCACCATAAGAATTAGCGAGGTTAATTATACGTAAATGATTTTGATAACGTAATAAATGAAAAAGATACATTGGAACTGTTAATCCATAGTTAATTATCATAATATCTAATTGATATAAGGTTAAAATAATAATTATAACTGTACGTGACACACGATCAAAGTGTACAAGTTATAAGATAATAAAACAATCTTGCCATTGTTGTTATGGTAACCTCCTGCCATTAATTTATAATCAGATTGCCTTAAGAAGTTTTGTAGCTTATCAATCTTTACATTGGTCGTTTAATTAAATAAAATGCACCCGGACAAATGTCCTGTTTGAACCCTTAGATAATCATTAGCAAACACCATCAAGGTGTTAAAAAATATACAATTATAATAATAATAAATACAACACATCTATTGATGTATAATGAACAAAAATTAAATCAATCTTATATAAGCACACCATTTATATAATTTATTACTAATACAGAATTATTTATGAATTTATATTTACTTTGTTTTCATATAAAGTTTATGAATTTTATAAATATTTTTATAAATTTCAGAAAGATCATTGAAAATTGTGAGCATTTAATAGTAAAACATTATGTAAATAAATGTAGTAAATTTAGTACTTTAATTCTCCACAATAATAGACCCAATTTGACCATGCATATACTGATTTTATTACAATAGTATAACATTCAATGCAAGATATAAAGCATAGATTTGTAGATAAATAAGGAATAGAGACTAAAGTGCAGAATATTCTTCAATTTTTATCACAATTTGTTTTTAATATTTTAGACTTTGAGATATCTATGGATTTAAGTCACGAATATGTAAACAATTAATAATCTATATAAAAACAATTAAAATCTATCATGGAGCTCATTGACAAATTGGATTATAATTTATAAATAATAAACAATAATTTGTTATATAATCTCGATTGTAATAACACATTAAACTAAACTATAATGAATAATAAACAAATTATTTGTAGTGAATTGTAATTTAAAAAATTTTTATATAAAACTATTTCTTGTCTTATGATAAAACTCACAGAATTTACTAATTATTGTAAAATTTGCAATATTTATAAAATCTAAATTACTTTTAAACCAAAATAATTCGCACAAAAATGACTGCAAAGAGTGGTCAGCGTTCGGGCCGATGGACACAAATCGGACACTTTATACGGCTATTATCTGTGGAGCCGTTTCTGTTTGCGGTAATGTTTGTCGGATCCATGAAGAAAGTGCCGACGGATCAGTTGGCTCAGGACAAGATATGTCGCCTGTCCTACGGTCTCAACAACACCTACTGTGCGGGACTGTCAACGATGACCGCCAATGAGGACTATTTGCGCGTCAAGTCTAAGGTGTTGGCCGACGCGACCAACTTTGCCTTATATAACGCGTGTATCACAACATTTCCCTCTATACTGACCGCCCTATTCATCGGCTCGTGGACTGACAGCTATATCAGGGCCCGTAAGACACTGCTTATAGTGGGCGCTATGGCGATGGTGGTCGAGGCTCAATATACTCAACGATTACTTCTACGATCTGTGTAAACAAATTGCATTTTATTATTTTTAACATGTTGTAATTTGTTATTATTTTTAACATGTTGTAATTTGTTATTATTTTTTTGTTGACAGCCCAATACGTGCTGCTAATGAACCAGGTGCCGGTGCTGTTCGCCGGCGGTATGTCCGCAATCATAACATCCATTTGGGGTTATATCGCGTCCACCACTCCTTTCCATATGCGAGCCCTACGGATGACAATCGCCGAGATTATCAACATTAGCGGTAATAATTGCTATAATTTAGCACAATTTCAATTATATTTTATTAATTAATAATAAATAATTACTTACATTGTTAATAACAATGACAAGCGATGCCATTGGGCACATACGTGGGCGGTATTGTACTGAACACGCAAACCATGTTTACCGGCGACCAAATACACAATTACTCGGGAGTGTTCATCATATGCTGTCTGTCGGCCGTATTGTTACTATTGTGGGTCATATACAGAGTGGACGAAGAGAGAGATATGCGGGAATGGGAGAGACATTTTGGCGAGACTACCAACACAATTACTCGGGAGTGTTCATCATATGCTGTCTGTCGGCCGTATTGTTACTATTGTGGGTCATATACAGAGTGGACGAAGAGAGAGATATGCGGGAATGGGAGAGACATTTTGGCGAGACTACCGGCGCTGCGGTCGACGGCACCGACACTAACAACTCGTCTGAGGCCCGGATCGCAGACAAACTGCAAAAATATGAGGACAACAAACACATACATCCCATGAAATTGTTGTTCAATTTGAATAATGTCAAAGAGATGCTGAGCACCTGCTGTCTGCCCCGCGCCAATCACGTACGGCTCCAGATATGGCTAATGTTCGTATCGATGGTGTGTTATATGATGTCATACGTCGGGCCGCAGGTCTTCATGTTTCAGTTCACCGAAAAGGTGTATTCCTGGGACTCCCGGCGCTATAGCAACGCCGCCACTCTGGCCACCATTGCTCAGGCGGTCGGCCCTATGATTGTCGGCCCTCTACTTGTTAAGGTACAGTGATTAAGTATTGTTTTTTTGCTAGATCATATTTTGAGATATATTGTAATGTATACAACGCTAGGCAACGTTAGGTTTCAATGGCAATGACTGATTACTAGGAGTTTGAACATTTTTAAAAACTATTACATATTAAAAATGATTTAAAACCCCTAGTTATTAAATATGATGATAATACCACAAAATAAGATTAAATACAATAATACACCAATTGTACCTTGGTACAATAATTAATACATCTTAAATAATAATATAACTACAATTATATGACAAAATTATACTTACATTGAATGATCAGGTGTTCAAAATACGGGACACAACACTGGCTGCGGTGGGTTTTGGCTCATACCTATCAATGAACGTGATCCGGGGCGTTGTGCTAAACCCGTCCGGTTTCTACTACTCGCTAATACCGGGCAATATGGGAGCCGTCGGGTCGATAGGCATACGGAGCCATTACTCAAAGATAGTGAAGGCCCACGAGTTGGGCAAAGTGTTCAGCCTATTGGCCGCTATAGAGGCTGTCTCACCACTGGTCGCCTCTTTCATATTCAGCTCGTTATTCAACGCAACGATGGACACAATGCCCGGCCTTTCACTCCTTGTTGTGGCGCTCGTACTCGTCTATCCCATTGTTGTCGTCACTTGGATCCACTTCTTCACTGTTTTGCCCGATAGTTATATCGTTGAGGTAAAAGATAATATTGATCATGGTCATAGTGCTAGTATAAGTGAGTGTAAAGCATAATTGTGTTGTACACAATGTATGTTAGTGTAAATAGTGAGCATATTTTGTATTAACAATTAATTTAAATGTAAATCAATTTTGTTAATAATTATCACTTTTTAATAGCTAAACAATAAAATGTTTGTAATATAAAGTTAGTTGTGTGATCTAATAACATAATTATATAATTGTAAAACAATAGTTTTATAAAAAAATAAATATGGTATTTAATATACATATTATGTACATATTATGTATAATTCATAGAATATAATGACATTTTAAATTATCATTACAATCCATAAATTGTAATTTTTAGCATTTTAATGATCCAACAATTAATAAACTGTTATTTCTGGCCAATGATAATTCTGGTCTAGTGCTCATATTTTGCACCAAAAAAATTAAATAATACTTTGTACCATACTTAAATTATTTTTAAATGATGATATAGTACTTTATGTTGTCTAAATGTTGCAATTAAGTGCTCTGACGCAATCGAACCAAGTAAATTGCAGCATTTAAACAAAATAAAGTACTAAATGGTCATTTAAATCTAACAATAATCAACGTTAATATCAAATTAAATATACATTGTATAATCCAAATGAACATCAAACATTTTATCTAGTTTTGAGTTCTGTTTTTATCTGAAGGGTTCGCACCTGAGGTAAGCAATTAATACTTATATTGTATGCGAACTTATTCGTACATTATACTGTAGAGTACCTTATTGTTAGTTAAATACAGTTTGCATCAAACTGTTTACCCCCTAAATGTACTAATTAAATGTTATCACTAACTTAAGCATTTTGTTACGTTGATTAAGCTTAAAAATATTTATTATGATTTATCTCAAGTATGCTCAAGTATAACATAACATTTACATGACAAAGACAATTAATTAATATCCACGGTGAAATAAACATTTTAATTATTATTTTTTTGTAATTTTCCTATTTTATTAAAATGCTAATTTTAGGTTATCGCATTAACAATTCAACCAATAACTAAATTAGCATATTAATATATCTATTTAATCTAACAATTAAATCTTTCACAGGCAATTTTTGTGATTTAAAATTACTTTTAATTAATTAATATAAAGAATATTTTAGTCATTTTTGTACTAATAAGCTGTTAGTGTAAATATCTTATAGTTTTTGTTATGCTCAATAAGAGATATAACATTTTTAGTACAGTATTAATTTTACGATGGTTAGTTTATTGATATCATTTTTTGACGGTAATTATAAAAAATAATTGTAATAAAATACCTATGTCTAGGACAAATTTAATCGTTGGCGCACGTATACATTAGATTGATTTAAGTGATATAAAAGTACAATATTGCCCAAGTATAAGTGTCTCGGTGATTTTTGTTTATAAATAATAAGGTATCATTAAATGTTACCATTTTAATATAAAATTCTATTTAAGATTAATTATAATATAGATTAGTAATAATGTAAACCTTTTAAAAGAATTAATATTTTATTTAGAAATATATTGTAAATAAAATACGATGATGATATTTTTACGGTCTTTGTATTTTACTAATTAATGGATTCTTAAGGTCATTATAATTGGCTCCAAACATAAGCTTATATGATCTTATTGTATTAACTTATCTGTAATTTTTGTGGATTTAAGCTGAGTGCACTAACTTTGGGTGGAATACCGTACTATTGGTTATGATTATCTAGAATACCGTCTTAAAGAATTCATGTGCACAAACCAGCAAGGTGCTTATTAAATAAACAGGGTTAACATTTATACCAAACAAGGTTTGTTGTGGTCTTATTGAATTTTTGTAATTAATAATAATAAGAATTTAAAAATGAAGCTACAATGATATATTTAATATAAATAATGTACAAATTAACCATTGCAGAATACTATTGTTATAGGATTATTTACTTCATTTTGCCCGGATAGTTTTAAATTCCTGGTTACCTGTATTAAACACATGATATACCGTTAAACCTATTGTTTAAATCCTTATGATTAGATCAATCGGCCAAAAATACAATAATAAATAATATGTCGTAATTGCTCCTAGTAAATTAATTTATAAATAATTATGATTAAAGATCTATATAGTGTAAATTTGTGGGCTTTCAACGGGTTTTTATAGCAATCTGATAAAAAGCTCATAATTATTACAAATAAGCTTTGTAATTAATTAAACATACACAGTATTAAATATTCTTATTTATAGCTAACATTCAAAGTTAATTAAGCTTAATTGAGCTTCATAAACTTTAATATACTAAATATATATTTTAATTATGCTAGAATTATAATAAAATAAGTTTTTAATTTTCAAATTATTCATTAGGATTAATAACTACAAACAAAATTATATTTACAATTATTTAATCTTTTATAAATGCCAAACTAGAAACTCTGTATAATTTTAATTTAAAATCTATATAAAAATTAACTTTAATTAAACAAATATAAAAAATAATTAACCAAAAATGACCGCAAAAGGTGGACAACCTATGAGCCGATTGAGTCGTTTGTGGCAATTTAGCCGTCTATTAACGATCGAGCCGTACATATTTGTACTGATGTTCATCTATACCCTGAAGAAAGTGCCGACGGATCAGTTGGCTCAGGACAAGATATGTCGCCTGTCGTACGGCATGAACACCACATACTGTCAACAATTGTCACACATGACCGCCGATGAGGACTATATGCACGTTAAGTCCAAGATATTGGCCGACTCTACCAACTTTGGCTTATATATGATTATCATCAGTACATTGCCAACAGTGTTAACATCCCTGTTCATCGGCGCCTGGACTGACAACTATATCAACGCCAAAAAAGTGCTGCTAATCATGGGCTCAATGGCTATGATATGCGAAGCGGTCATTAATATACTCAATGATTATTTCTTTGATTTGTGTACGAGATATACAATTACCCTATTTATTAAGTATTTATTTTTAATTTTATTATTTGTTAATTTAGCCCAATATGTGGTGCTCATGAGTGCCCTGCCTTTGGTGGCCGCCGGCGGCATATTGGGCACCATAACGGCCACCTGGGGTTACGTGGCCTCCACCACACCCTTTCACATGCGGGCACTACGGATGACAATCGCCGAGATTGTTAACGTTAGCGGTCGGTAGAAAATATTATTAACCTAATTAAACAAATTAATTATTATAAACTATATTTTTAATTAAATAAATTCTATAGCTATGCCATTGGGCACATACGTGGGCGGTATAGTGTTGAACACGCCATCAATGTTCAGCTCCGGGCAAATACACAACTACTCGGGAGTGTACCTAATAATGGGTATCGCAAACGCGTTGATACTATTGTGGGTCATCTATAGAGTGGACGAAGAGAAAGATTTGCGAGAATGGGAGCGAGTGTTTGGCACTACCGGTGCGGACGGCGCCGACACCAGCAAAGAGTCGGCCGAACGGCTGGAAAGGAAACTGAAGAGATATGAGGACAACAAACACATACATCCCATACGACTGTTATTTAATATGAAAAATGTCAAAGAGATGTTAATCACGTGTTGTGAGCGCCGGCCAAACCACGTACGACTCCAGATATGGCTACTGTTCATAGGGATGGCGTGTTTCCTATTGTCATACGTCGGGCCCATTATATTCTTGTTTCAGTTCACGCAAAAAGTTTATAAATGGGACTCAAAGATATACAGCAACGGCTCTGCCATCGGATCTATAGTCCAGGCGGTGGGTTCGATGATTGTCGGACCCTTACTTGTCAGGGTATTTATCTGTTCATTTTATCTAAAGTATACTGTATATGACATTTCACTCACGAGTAACATCTAATCCATAAATTATTTTAGTGTTACCTATATTATAGAAGTTCGCTGATATAATAATTAGCAGGATTAAAGGCTAATAGTGAATATAGATAAAATATTAGCTACAATTGGTAAACAATTAAATTGTTAATTATAAAAGCCTGTAGTGATTTTTATCATAAAAAAATTCCTGCACACAAATAATTAACATTAATTACTGTATAAAAAAAATAATCACTTTTATCACAATCTAAATGCTTAAGGTATTTAAACTGCGAGACACGACACTATCGCTATTTGGTTGCGGCTCTTTCCTGGCGCTGAACCTAATCCGTGGTTTGGTATTAACGCCCAATGGTTTCTACTACGCGCTCATACCGGGCTTTTTTGGCCCCGTGGGCTCCATAGGCATGCGTACACATTACAGCAAGATTGTTAGGCCACATGAATTGGGCAAAGTGTTCAGCCTATTGGCCTCCATAGAGGCCGTCTCGCCGCTGATCGCGTCCTTCCTCTTCACGAGTATATTCAACGCAACGATGGACTCAACGCCAGGTCTGGGACTCATAATAGTGGGACTCGTAATGCTTATACCGATGGTTATCCTAACGTGGATCCACTTCTTTACCGTTTTGCCAGATTTTGAAAATAACACTGAATGTAATGATAGTATTCATAATAATAATGTTACCGATATTGATATTAATGGTGATTGTAAAATATAATTTGTATTATAATGTAAATTACAAAATATTTTTGTGTAAAAAGTTATAATTTATAAGTTATTGCAAACAATTTTATATAATAATTATTAAATAATAACAATATTATATTATACAATAGTAGCATTAACGGTAATATAAAATAAATTTGCAACACATAACATAATATTAGTAAATTAAAAATTAATAAATGTATTTTTATTTTTGTAAATATAATAACTCATATAACAATATTATATTATACAATAGTAGCATTAACGGTAATATAAAATAAATTTGCAACACATAACATAATATTAGTAAATTAAAAATTAATAAATGTATTTTTATTTTTGTAAATATAATAACTCATATACAGTACGAACAGAAATAAATACTAAATGTCACACCAGAACAATGCCCTTACATTATATAAAGCTTTATTTTATGCGATATATTGTACATTTACAGTGGAATTAAATGTCCAATCTGATTTATCACATAAAAAGTGATTATGATAATTTTGAAATCAATAACCTTTAAGTGACGGGCCATTAAATGTATTTCACTGTACATTGTACATGAATTGGGTGGACACTGTACCCTCAAAAAAGAGAGATGAGCAAGGTGGTTAATTTGAAAATAAAAGTTCTGAAGTGGGTG
>CAJPIZ010002194.1:0-14263 GCA_905368565.1 Medioppia subpectinata
AAGCCTTTTTTGCCGATAAAATAGACGATAAAATCTATGTTAGCGTTGAATACAAATCTCTCTCTCTCTCTCTCTCTCTCCACTTTCTCTGTACACACTTTTGTCATCATTTTTTAAACTACATAAGCGTTGCTCTATTGGTCTGAAAGTTAACTTACATTACATTATAAGTACATTAGTGTATATAAAAGTGTATATAAAAGAGAAAGAAATGACAAAAAATTCTTCTTTTACGATAACCACCAGAACTATACCAAAAAGCGATCAATCGTTGATAGATAGACAACACAATACACTAGACCTCAATCCACTCACTACTTGTCTCTCTTATCTTCTGCTTCACAGCTCTCTCTCTCTCTCTCTCTCTCTCTCTCTCTCTCCTGGTATTAATGTTGTCAGATATGCGGATGTTTTGATCCCTTAGAGGGTTGGGGAGGCGTTCGGGAGTCATGTTTTGCAGAATTCAAAATTGGATTAAAAGTGAAATGTTTTGTCTTTTTATGAATAGAACGTATGGTTTATAAGTTGAGTGCAATGTTTGAGTGAATGTCTTGGAGTTTGGATTAGGAGCTAAAGGATGTGCACATCTCTGGAGACAGAGTTCCAGTCTTTACAACAATAGTGTAGAGAAGTGTAGAGAAGAGAGAGAACTGTAGGAAAGAGTGATTGCAATTGCAATTTGGTATTTAGTCGACTATAGCTAACTGGGCTGACTCTGGCTGTACTGCACTGTAGTTCGCATTTGGTAAAAGTGGTGGACAGAGAGTGTGATGGAAACGGTTCACTGCATTCCAGTCCCTCATATATATTACAAACTGAACACATATGACAATAGAGACGACCATTAAATGGCATGAATGGCAGCCATACATGTCTTTTGGTCGTTATATCACTAGTCTATTGAAGTATTATTTGCTGTAATTATGTTGACTCGAGTCTGAAGTCACGCGAAATCATATTTTTAATTATTAACTCTTATGTTATGTACTATTCATTAGAATGCAGTGAAAGCCGTATGGGAGGGGAGGACTGAACACAGGCTCTGAACAGAGTCTGTACTGCATGTGAATGCAGTGAACGAACATTTTTTTGATAGTTTTAAAAAATGTTGATAACATTTGTGACATTACTATCATTACTATTCTTATGACACAACTGTTAGACTAAATCGTTACCAAAACTTCTGGTATTCCAGTCATAGCTCTCGGTATCACTTATTATGCTTTCCATTCGCATCTCTGCAACACATCCCCAGACCTGAGCCCTATCGCAACGATGCCTTCAATACTGTACACACAATCCATACATACTTTACTTTATTATATATTTATAAACATAGAGAACACATCTATTGAACAGGACGTGCATAAAGTGCACAATTGGTTGTCTGTTTCACAACCAAAAAAAGTTTGTTTGTTATCAACTCATGTCTTCCCAAAGAATATTTAATTGCTCTCAAAATTGACAATATATACAGAGCTCAACGCCAACACCGGCAACACTGCCAGCGCTGATCCTATCACATACTCATCATAATTCGTGACCATATAATGGGCTGAGCGAGAGAGAGAGAGAGAGAGAGAGAGAGAGAGAGAGAGCTGTGAAGCAGAAGATAAGAGAGACCAGTAGTGAGTGGATTGAGGTCTAGTGTATTGTGTTGTCTATCTATCAACGATTGATCGCTTTTTGGTATAGTTCTGGTGGTTATCGTAAAAGAAGAATTTTTTGTCATTTCTTTCTCTTTTATATACACTTTTATATACACTAATGTACTTATAATGTAATGTAAGTTAACTTTCAGACCAATAGAGCAACGCTTATGTAGTTTAAAAAATGATGACAAAAGTGTGTACAGAGAAAGTGGAGAGAGAGAGAGAGAGAGAGAGATTTGTATTCAACGCTAACATAGATTTTATCGTCTATTTTATCGGCAAAAAAGGCTTAATGTCTTGGAGTTTGGATTAGGAGCTAAAGGATGTGCACATCTCTGGAGACAGAGTTCCAGTCTTTACAACAATAGTGTAGAGAAGTGGAGAGAGAGAGAGAGAGAATCAATGAGAGAGGCAGAGGGGAGAGTTCGGCGCTGGCAGTCATTGCCAGTCAATCATACCATGAGAGCTGTGAGGGGGCACAGGGGCTGACACTCCACTATATGTGAGAATGTGTTGTGTTTGAGGCAAACATAGCAAAGAAGTACACATTATAGAGATGAGTGAAACCCCCTATTTCTGGCTAACTTAATACGAATTAGTTGTGAGTGTCAGATATGGCTGAGGGATGGGAGGTATGACTGAAGAGAGGGACAGAGTGTGTGTAGTAATAGCGCAAAGAAGTAAATGTGTAGGACTGGGCTGTGTTACACTTGCCATTCTCTCTCTCTCTCTCTCTCTCTCTCTCTCCCCTCTCTCAGTGTGTGTTTATTTTGATTACTTATTACCAGAGGTTTATAGCAAAAGAGGTTTTTATAACAAGCGATGCATTCATTCTATAGATGTTTAGAACCGATAGTTTGAGTAGACTTTTGCCAAATGAGTGGTTGAGTCGAGTCTCACATCTATTGCATGTCTTGTAATGAGCCTCAGGCTAGAGATGCACCTCTACTACCAATGCCTTCACATTCACTACCAAATGAATGCATTTCAATACTGAATATCAATTTATTGACAAAATCCAAACATATTCTCTCACTTTTCACTTACAGACAAATAATCATAACTTTATATCAAATTTATTAATATATTTCTCAAATAAATGAAAAATATTTGCAAATACTGTCTAATGCTATACAAACGCAATCATCTTTTCTTAAGCCATAGAAATGATAACCAAAAAAATCGGACAATACTTTTGTAAAGAGATAAATAAGTAAAAATTGTTTCTACATTTCAACATAAGATTTAGTGACATGTTTTCAAATATAATTATTAATAATTATAATTGAATTTAAATTTCGCTAAACAAACAAAAGAGAGGAAAACTCTCGAAACACATGTCCTCTCTCTTAAGGCTTACAAATAATGATAAGCCAACGGACAAAACGCCGGTATTTGTGTCTATTTTAGTCATATTGTGGCGATTGGTGTCCACATAATCAACACATACGGGTCGGAGAGTGGATGGTTTGGTAGTGTATGGTATGGTATACTGTATGGGTGTTGTGGTGTTGGTGTGGGTCGTGGTGTCGGCGCTAAGCATGAGGTCATACCTCTAAAGGCGCACAAAAATGTTGTTCACATTGGATGTGAACTAAGAATCTCTGATAAAAAGCCCTTTCGTTGGATTGACTGAACACACAGTCTATGCATAGAGTGTTATGTTATATACGTTGGGATCATATTATTAGAGCCCAAAGCATAGCACTCATAGCACTCACACTAATCTTCACTCCATTCCTCCCATTCCTGTCTCTCTCTCTTTCTCTCTCTTTCTCTCTCTCTCTCTCTCCCCTCTCTTTCTCTCTCTCACAACATATCGTATACTTTGAAAGCAAAACACATGCAATTACTGCAGACTCACTGCTGGGCAAACCCACTGCAACCTCAAGTGCCGCCCACTGTCACAGCGTTGGCAATGGTTGAGAGCACGTGTGGCGTAACGTGACTGCAATGCTTTGAGCCAATGAGCGATCGCTGGCATCAAGTAATCAAAGTCACCGACACTTGTGTTTCGGTCTCTGCCTTACACTCTGTCTCTCCGTATAGACTGTCAGTCATGTTATGCAGTGTTGTCTCTGTTGGTCACCATTGAAGACATTAAGACATTTGTCCATCACTTCCATCACATCTACTCCACTGTCAAAGAGTTATCAACGAAACCGTGTTTTTCACTCTAACCCAAGAAATGTGTTGAATATTGTGTGCAAAACGGATCCCAACGACAATCGGTGTTAAGTTTTTACTCGGTTTTGGATTTTTTGGGTTTCATTTGAACCCATTTCTGGACTACTTTTACTACATTTTCTCAATATATGGACTAAAAATACATTGAAAAGTGAAAACAATGTATAATTCAAGACATCCGGTATGTTATCAATGATACGATTGCTGTGAATATATTATGCGATAAGTTTTTTCCTCTCAATTTGTGTTCACATTTGGTGTCTCTCTTCCCAAACCATTCATTTGGTTGTATTGTTTCAATGATTTGTTGAGTTTACCATTCAATCAACGATAGCGCCCACAGACGGCGCTCTCTAACCACTACCACAAATGTGTCCCCACTTTCACTCATCAAATACTATGTACTCAACCAATGCTTATTCCAGTCAACCCAACGGCTCCCCCGACCCGAGCCGGCCATACTGTCCCCATCCCTTCCCCTCTCCCCTCCCATTCATTGCAATTTAATGCTTATTTCAATTAACGATTCATATATTAATTTAAACTTTATATAAATTTAAATTTAGTTTTAGATGTTTTTATAATTTTAAAAATTTAATCAATACATTTTGTCCCCAAATATATTGTCCACATTTGTTATTCAAAGTAGTGGTCACTTAACCGGTCTTTAAATGACCGCAAGTTATGTAGTTTTAAGTCATTTTTTAATTGAATATTTTCGATAATTTATTAAATATTTAATGTGTTTTTTTAATTAACATTTAATTGAGTGAAATATTTATTTAGATATAATTGAAAGTAAATGAAAGGAATTATTAAATTAATAGTTAAATGAAAAACTATTTATAAAAAATGTTTTCACTTTTGAAGTATTTGTTTGAGAAGTAATTGATTTTGTTTTTATCGAAAACTATCAAACATTTTGAGTGTTTGTTGTGTTTAATAGGAATTAGAGTCGATATTAGGATTAGATTTAAGTTAATCATCACTTTTTAAAACAATTTACAATAAATGCATGAATGGACACAATTAGGCACTCATTAAAACTTGTCAATAAAAAACAATACAATATAAATGTGAATAAAAATATTAGTAATTTAAATTGAAAGTCAGTCTAACATAACATACTGTATATTATATGATAGGGTCCGCCACAGGCCGGACAGGGATTCAAATTCACGGTAACGGAAACGTGTGAACGGATTAAAGAGGAATTTAACTTTCTTCAGGCCCAGTATCACAGGTAAGCGTTGTTTGCATTTCTATGTCATTCACAGTATTGTATATTAAGATTATATAACGGATTAAACAACTAATTAATTGAATGATAGTTTGAAACTAGAATTGGAAAAACTCGCGACAGAGAAGACAGAAATGCAAAGACATTACGTTATGGTTAGTGAAGAGATTTATTGATTATACAACTTATATGATTACTAATTTACGTGTTTTAACTCTCATTACAAACAGTATTACGAAATGTCTTACGGATTGAATGTAGAAATGCATAAACAGGTAAGAAATCAATTGTTTGCACATTTTATGGATATTAAATTTATTAGAAATAAATTAATATAATTTTATTGTATTTTTAGACCGAAATCGCGAAGCGTTTGAATGCAATTATTGCACAGATTTTACCATTTTTGTCACAAGAGGTAAGTTTTTGTTAATTGGTTTGCTTTATAAATAATTGTTTATAAAGTAAATTGACCATGAGCATATGAACATTGCCTCATTGTGTATCGTCTTCATTGACAGCATCAACAACAGGTCGCGTCGGCGGTCGAGAGGGCCAAACAGGTGACGATGACTGAACTGAATGCCATCATTGGAGTGAGTGATCGCTCATTCATTGAATTTAATGATTACATTTTGGCCACAATTTTTACTAATTGAATGGTTTTGTATGACAGCAACAAATACACGCTCAACAGCTCTCATCGGCGCACTCACACGGGCCACCCATGCCTATGATGCCGCACCCGGCACTCGCCGGTCTTCAGCCGCCGGTGTCTGCGGCCGCAGCGGCAGCATTAGCCGCCGGATTACCGCCATCGAGCTCTGCTGCCGGTCTGTTAGCCCTATCATCTGCCGGTGCATTGGCTGGCGGCCCGTCTTTGCCCACAAATAATAACAACTCAAGTCATTTGCCGGGCATTCCGTCGGCTCTTCCTAAGGAGTCATCGCATCGCGAGAACAATGAGAAGCGTTCACTAAATGGTCAGTTGTCTGAACACCAAATGAATTGCTATGAATTAGTTGTTTAAATGTGTTTTTGATTTATTTCTCATATCTTCTAATTGGAAACAAAAGACGACAGAAGAGAGGTATGAAAATGAAATTTATGTCATTTTTATTCAAATATTGAAAAACGAGTGCTTTGTTTGTTTAATAATAGTTTGTATTGAAAGCATAAACGGATGAATATATTGTAAACGTATTGTCTTTATATAAATAATCGATCAATTATTATATGTTTGCAAATGAGAGTGAATGACGTGAATGAACGCCAATTATTAACTCGAGTTAACATTTAATCCGATATATAGTGAGAGCGCCTGCACTGCCAGAGCGGCGGCTGTTTAGTATGCGTTCAATGCTTCAGATTGTGGTTCACTTGCCATACATATAGAAACGGATGCAATGACTTAATTGCAGTTAAAAAAAGTTGATAATATATACGATATATTGCTTAGACATTAATAAACTATACGTTAGCCCAGACTTGATTGGGAATAAACTGTATGCTATACTATCATTACCTCAACTACTAAATAGTATAATAATATTATACTTTATAAACGTATAAATGATAAAAAGTGATGAATCCCATAGGATTGGGTGGTGTTCTCCTATTATAAGCGCTCGTATTTTTCTTCTTATTACCCAATCTTTCAGTGTTTTTAAACTTCATTTCACGAGTACTTCATTTCGGAGATAACTCGAGGCTATGACTGAATAAACGCCTGAATTTTGATTAACTCTGATTTTTCTATAAAAACTAATATTTCAATTATGACAAGAAATGAAATATTTATTCAAAAATTTGCATCGAATTAATATATTTTAATATATATTTTATTTTTTGTTAATATTTCGTATACATTGCTCTTTATTCTGTACATCAGATGATAACATAAACTGAAACGATATTTATTTAAATATTTAAATTGTTAGCATATGTGCGCTATCATTGAAAGTATTGCTAAATTTCAACCGCAATAGCAATGGTGTATATAATCAGAAAAAGTGCACCACTTTTTTCTACACACTTTCTATTTTAATAATAATGCATGAATTAACACAGCCTTTCATATATTCAGACCTCACATCCCATACATGTTTTGTACTGTAAATGAATTACAAACGAAACGAATAGAGAAAACATTGAACACAAGCGATCATTATTTTGGAAACCACTGCAGATGCTATACTTCACTCATACTCTCTCCCCTAATAATAAGCTAACATACACTGCATACGAATAATATTAACATTGCTCTTTGCTTAGCTCTCTCTCTCTCTCTCTCTCTCTCTCTCTCTCTCTCTCTCTCTCTCTCTCTCTCTCTCTNTCTCTCTCTCTCTCTCTCTCTCTCTCTCTCTCTCTCTCTCTCTCTCTCTCTCTGGTTGTTGGCGTTCATATCGGGCGTAAACCTTCAATAGCGTTGAATTGGCATCAAATGTAGTAATAGTTGTGTTGCGTGTTCTTTGTTAAGACAATTTATATCATAAAATGAGTGAATCATTACTTTCTATCACTTCTATGAGTCCGGTGTAAGTATTACAGCAAATGGTGTTCCGCTCGCATGACTGAGGCATTCATGTGAACCGCACCGAAACACACCATCTCTAGCACTACTTCCTCAGCACTACTGAACTGCACATCAAAATTAACGCCGAATTGACGAATAGTTAGTTCTCCTTCTCTCTCATTCTCTCTCACTCTTCTTTTTACTCTTTTTTGACAGAAAATAGTTTTTTAGTGAAATTATGTCACTTTTATATCACGGAAATTATCCCAACATTTTTCAACATTCATTCCATAGCAGTGTTTGTTTAATATCCTTAAGCCTTGAAATGCAAATTGTATTCAAATTAATATTTAGGGCACAAAAAACAATATGTGTTAACGAATCAATCGATAACTCGTAAAAATAATTTGTAAAACAAAAAAGTAAACTTTTAAAACACATAATGTGTTATTTTTATTCATAAATTTATTGTTTACTAATTAGTGTTGAGCGCAAGTGCGGGACCGATAGGGCTGATGGTAATAGTGGTGATTGTGTTAGCGCTGGTGCTGTGCTATGAATGCTGTCATACAATAGATTGTTCTCCGGTTTAATGTTTACTAACTTTAATCTAAATGAATTGAAATGCTGTGAATAGCAGTGAAACAGCACGAGAACGACGGCAATGAATAGAAATAATTGCCGTCAGTTTAGCTATAGATATGGCATCCAATGAATGCCTGTTTAGTATGCAATGTATGCCTTCTGATTGTGGTTTAGTTGCCGTATATCTAGTATACCAACGGATGCAGTGACGCGCCCGCTCTCTCTCTCTCTCTCTCTCTCTCTCTCTCTCTCGCCATTGAATGGTATGGTGTGCTCGGAGTATGTGCTCATTGGAGGGGTGTGAGGGGCACCTGTCCAGTGCAGTTGAGTCCCTCTACTAATACAATAATCTGTGATAATAAAGAGCCCTTTTATCGTTATCATCGAAAATCCAAAGCATAGCGTAAAACGAATTTTGCGTTTTTAGAGCCAATACTCAAACCAAACGGAGAGGAGATTTTAGCCTCAGAGGAAATGCATGGATGGGTAATGAACTGATATATACCGACCCCCTCTCCCCTCCAAACTCCTCGTGACCCCACTCTTCCCCTCTACTATACAATACCGAACATTATTATTACGAAACGTGGGTTTGAGTACTGAATGTCAAAATCATGTCTAACCACTACTTCTAACAAATCATATGCACAAAAATAACATGAATTTCGCATTGAATATACAAAACATAATCAAACTTATTATTTTCATACATATCCTTATGATATCCTTTCAGAACTTTCATTCAGTTTTTTGTTTTGTTCTTATTTTTCGCACACTTTAATGAATTGATGGTATGTTTTCTCAAATGAATTGTATAATTAACGCAATACTTAATAGACATTCATTGTTTGTATTGAATTTGCAAATTGAGCCGACATTTAGAGACATTGAGTGAAATATTGATGGAAACACTCTTTTTACTGGTGATAATGTAGTTTCGGATCAGTTTTTTATGTGCATAAGAATAGTGTCGGCGATGACGTGAAGTTTTTGACAATTAATGATAGGTCAGAGCGATGCGGGATATTTGCTTGTAGTGTATGTTATAGTGGGTACGACTGGTGCACATTGTTGTGTAGTATTTTTTTGTATGTTAGCTCTGGTAATACTGGCTCTGGTGGTGGTGTTTGTGACAGTACTTTGTATATAAGGTTGAGAGCGATGCAAGACTGCGGGCGGTAATGGCAGCCAACGCTTGTGAAGGCGAAACACATAGCGTTTGAAAATAGGTTTTGGATTCGCAGCGACTGGTGAGGCAGTGATCGCATGATTGAGTTTCTGTAACGGAGTAGTGAGTAGTGTTGTACTAGTGATGGCAGTGGTAGTAGTGGTAGTCGTTGTTGTAGTAGTAATAGTGGTGGGGAAGTGCTGGTAGTGTTCGCATCTGGTTTTAAAGTGTTTATACATTTGCCATTGTGTGCAGCGATGAGGGGAGAGAGAGATGGGATGGCAACGACTTGTCTGGCATAGATGTGGGGGCAGATTAGCAGGAAAGTAGCTTTACGGGGGGTATCGGGAGCGCAGGCATCAGGAAATTGGCTGTTGGGAGGAGTCGAGAGTGTAATTTGGCTGTTCATTGATGACACAAATGCTTGATATGCTTTGATGTATACATTTAAGTCCGATTTCCAAATCTGTTTCCAACTAATTCAATAAAGTTAGTCCCCATAAGGGATCAACTCCTGGCTCTCTCTCCCCATTCATTCAAAAATAAATGATTGCAATGCCTTTCATTATATGGATCACAAAATTGCCATCAATTCTATCAATACATTTCATACTTTATTATTATTCACAGCGTTTAATACACAGCATAAAGATATGAGTGATATTATGTTGTGTACAGTATTTAATACTGAATTCGTTTATTTTTAATTCAAATAAAACTTTGCAAATACTTGTCTAACATTTGATTTAATGTTTTTATTTTCTCATGCATTGATTATACCTCTAATATTTTATATATTCTTTTAATACACAACACTATTATTTAATTTGTTATATTATTTTAATTCCCATTTGTATGACAATATATAATTAGTAGAGTTTTTAATTGATTCTGCATTAATTAAATGCTTAATATTATGCTTGAAATTTATCAAATGGTGTTTATATTCAGGCCTTACTATAAAAGCTCATTACTCTATAGTGTATAGGAATTGATAACTTTGAAAAGCCCTCAACTCAACAGTTAATTAAAGTATTTGAGATTAAACTCCATTTCCCAAAACTAGCATATATTTTGACAACACTTTTTAAAAACATACTTTTAACTCAATTAATTCAACCATTATTGCAATTTTCTTTAATGTATTGTTAGTAATGCTAGACTATACTGAACATACATATTGTAAAGTATATAATGACATTAAAACATATATTTACTGTTAAGTTTACACAAACAAAAGTTTGGTTTTGTTTTTAACGCTTAATTGACTTCTTTTGTTTATTATATAATTAGTTTTTATTACGAAAATTGTTGTGAAATTTAAATTATTTACTTAATGTTTTAATAGGAAAACTACTCTTTTATTACTAATTTCCAATGTTTAGAAACTATTTAAACACATATCTCATGATTGAATACATTTTATTTTTGAAACTATAGTTTACGACAAAAAAACTCATTAATTCACACAAAAGAGTTTATTTCTACTTTATTATCATTAAAGCCAATACACGAGAAACAACATTGAATGCAAAGCCATAACTAATAATTTTTGTTTTTCTTGTTGGCCAACATTATTGGGGAATACTTTTTGAAAAAATACTATTTTTACGCTTGAATGCAATCAAATTGAATTCCTCCACAAGTGAGTGGATTCCTGTTTGTAATTGTTTTATAACATCTCAAAAACCAATTGACTGACAGTAGAGTATAATAATTATGGAAACGGCGACAATCTATTCATCCGTTTAGTTTTCACACATAAAGTGAAAGTTGTTTTTTCTAATCCTCTAATAATTCCAAACCAATAATCAATTGTTAATTAATTCGCGATTTGACGTCTAATATAATGATTAAAATTTACACAACATTTCATTTTCTCATTACTTATAGAGAAACTCCATTTCACCGAATGATAGGGAAAAGTTTCGCAACAGATCTCCAGATTTGGAGCACGAGATGAAGAAACGCAAGAATGCGAAGGAGGAGAAGGTTTGTTGTCTTCAAACTTGGTTTTAGTTGTCAATCCATTTATTAATGATATAATTGAATGACTCGATAGGACAGCGACGGAGAAAAGAGTGACCAGGAATTGGTTGTAGACGTGGCCAATGAAGACCCGGTCGGGTCTCCGAACTCTCGGAACGGCAACTCTTCTCCGCGAGAAAACGGCAACGAAAAGCAAGTGAAGAAAGAGCACAGTTCTCATAGTCCACACTCGAGTATATCCTCCAATTCAAGCACTCCTTCTTCCAAACATAAAGAGGTATTTATTTAACAAAATATATATTTGTATTAATTTTGATAATAAAAATGTTTTGTCTAAAACTGAAGAATGAGAAGTCGATGACACCCGTTCCTAAGCCGACAACGCCTACCAGCTCTGGTAGCATGAAAAACATACCCAAACCTCCACTCGGTATTACATTGTTTTGTTAATTCGCTATTTCAGATGATTTGAGAGATATATTTGTGTTTTATAGGACCCCCATATCCTTACCCATTGCATGGAGGACCGGGAGGGCCGCCACACCTTCCGGCAGATCTGAGCGCAGCTGCAGCCGCCTATTCCCAGAGCGTAGCCCTACATAATAACATCTCACCGGCGATTAACTCCTATTCTAGGGGTTTGGTATGTAATGCAATCATTAGTCAATTGTTGAGTATTTAATATGTATTTATTGTGAACACAGGTGGGCGGACCCTATCCGGAACCACACCCATCCATGAGGGGACCGGGATTTGGTGGCGCTATCCCAGGCGGCAAACCCGCCTATTCCTTTCATGTGAACGCTGAGGGTCAGGTACAACCCGTACCCTTTCCACCCGACGCTCTCGTCGGGTCAGGGATTCCTCGCCACGCGAGACAAATAAATACTCTAAATCACGGGGAAGTCGTCTGTGCCGTCACTATCAGTAACCCAACTAAATATGTCTACACCGGAGGCAAAGGTTGTGTCAAAGTGTGGGACATTAGCCAACCCGGCAGTAAAAGTCCTGTCTCTCAATTGGATTGTTTGGTATGAATTTGTTTAAAAATAAATTTATTTAAAATCTAAATATTTTTATTTGTAAACAGCAAAAAGACAATTACATCCGTTCGTGTAAACTATTACCCGACGGCCGAACTCTGATAGTCGGCGGTGAAGCGAGTACTATATGTATCTGGGATTTGGGCGCTTCTATACCCAGAATTAAAGCCGAGTTGACGTCATCGGCTCCGGCCTGTTATGCCCTCGCTATTAGTCCCGATTCAAAAGTTTGCTTCAGTTGTTGTAGTGACGGAAACATTGCGGTTTGGGATCTTCACAATCAAACACTTGTCCGACAATTTCAAGGACACACTGACGGCGCGTCTTGTATTGATATCAGTAACGACGGGAATAAGTTGTGGACCGGAGGTCTGGATAATACAGTTCGCTCGTGGGATCTGCGAGAAGTAATTTGAAGATATAAATATTTGTTTCATCCATAACTAACATGTTAATCATTGTTTAGGGCCGTCAACTACAACAACACGACTTCTCGTCTCAGATCTTTTCTCTGGGTTATTGTCCGACTGGCGATTGGCTGGCAGTCGGGTATGAATTACTGTTAATTAAATGTTATGAAATGAATGGTTAAGTAATGTTTGGTTTGCATTTGTATGTCTAGAATGGAGAGCTCTAACGTAGAAGTGCTTCACTGTTCAAAACCAGACAAATATCAGTTGCATTTACACGAGAGCTGTGTTTTGTCGTTAAAGTTTGCAAACTGTGGCAAATGGTTTGTCAGTACCGGTAAAGACAATCTTCTGAATGCTTGGCGAACCCCTTACGGCGCCTCTATTTTTCAGGTATGAATTCATTCTTTACCTCAAATACTACAACAACACGACTTCTCGTCTCAGATCTTTTCTCTGGGTTATTGTCCGACTGGCGATTGGCTGGCAGTCGGGTATGAATTACTGCTAATTAAATGTTATGAAATGAATGGATAATTAATGATTGCATTTGTATGTCTAGAATGGAGAGCTCTAACGTAGAAGTGCTTCACTGTTCAAAACCAGACAAATATCAGTTGCATTTACACGAGAGCTGTGTTCTGTCGTTAAAGTTTGCAAACTGTGGCAAATGGTTTGTCAGTACCGGTAAAGACAATCTTCTGAATGCTTGGCGAACCCCTTACGGCGCCTCTATTTTTCAGGTATGAATTCATTCTTTACCTCAAATTCAATATTTATTCAATTTATTAATACTTTGTTTTGTAAATGCAGTCAAAGGAGTCCTCATCGGTGTTGAGTTGTGACATCTCTTCGGATGACAAGTATATAGTGACCGGTTCTGGAGATAAGAAGGCTTCGCTCTATGAAGTGATCTATTGATCCAATATTTGATTCAACATTTGATTCAATCTCTTTGGTGTCAACCCTTTGTCTCATCGAATTATATCATTATTTAATACCTGAAAATATTTAATTTAAATCTAATATTTAAAAAACACATAAATTCTAGTATTTGTTTAATTTAAAGTCAAAGGAGTCCTCATCGGTGTTGAGTTGTGACATCTCTTCGGATGACAAGTATATAGTGACCGGTTCTGGAGATAAGAAGGCTTCGCTCTATGAAGTGATCTATTGATCCAATATTTGATTCAATCTCTTTGGTGTCAACCCTTTGTCTCATCGAATTATATCATTATTTAATACCTGAAAATATTTAATTTAAATCTAATATTTAAAAAACACATAAATTCTAGTATTTGTTTAATTTAATGATTGATTTGAAAATTAGTTTTTTTTAATGATATTTTGGTCAATAAATGTCAGTTTTCGTTGATTTCATAAGTTTTCTCAAATAAATTCCTATGAAATAAAAGTAATTTAAGAAAAACATATTTGCATTTCTTTCACTAATGAACTACAAAACAACCAAAAA